>JAQJVK010000003.1:14060391-14319786 GCA_035578135.1 Flexamia atlantica | reverse complement strand
ACGGCTCACTTCATCGAATCTGGAAATGAACACAATGTAATGTTCATACTGTTAGTGAGGTAAAAGCATGTTTAGAAAAAATTCACTGATATTGGGTATGTCTTTAATTTTTTTATAATTTGTTGCAAGTTATGATCAACTCATCAAAACGATACATCGATCCATAAAACACCGAACTTGTGTATATAAATATATTTCAAGGACATAAATCTTAGAAATCCTTCAATATGTTTCTCAGGTATTTTACATCAGTCCTTTTTCACTTATGAAATCCTTCACGTTAGACCGATCACAACTGGGATTAAAAATCACAATATCACCCATTAACTCACAGTTACTCGTAGTTAACCAAAAAAGGAAAATAGATGTACTTTAGCTATTCTCTAAATGAATGAATTAAAACTGCACCTTCTTCCATACTAATATTTTCTAAGCCGCTATATCATAAAATATATAATATAGCCAAATAATTGTTTTATAATTACTATAGCAGAAGGTTTGGACATTATGTATCTTCTAAATAGAAAGATTTGTATCTATTTGTATCTATCTACAAATACAAAATCTGATAAAAAGTTAAATTAAATCTATTACCAATATTAAATATAAGTTATTTACTTTTTTTAATTTGCGTGATGTGACTGATAAGGCACATAAATTAGGGCATAATTAATTGATTGGTAGCTATGTGGTTGTAGAACTAACCGTAAACTCAGCAACAATACTAGACCTGATTAACCTGATCGACTCGATAAAATTATTTCTCTTTTTAAAGACTGATTCAAGACTCAGCTGACTTGAGTGATTACTGGATTTTAAATAATAATAGTCAACTTAAAAGTTAAATGGTCAACCTTCCTCAGTAATAAAGGAACAAAGGGCAATTCTCAATTTTTGCTATCATCTTTTCCTTCATGCTCGTCTCAAAATACCACACACATATTGATTAGATAGAAAAAAAAACTTCTTTTGTTTTAACACCATGCCTTTCTGAAGGGCTGCAAACAATTCATTAATTTTGAACATAAACACGTTAAAACTTTTTTTTTTGTTTTTTAAGGATATAAAATAATATCTATAAGTTTCTTGAAAGAAACAATGTTCTTTAGCTTGTTTGTTATTGGTACGTGAAAATTATGGATTTGTAATAGGTTTATTGTTAATGTGATATAAATGTGAAGATTGAGAACGTAAAATTGGATTGTGGAACAAGCAAAAATTTGTCTTCCACTGTATTTTTCCATCAAGGTAGGTTTGAAAATGTCCTACCGACATAAACCTTAAAAAAACTCAAACATAATAAAGCTTGTTTTATTTGCTCGACATTCATAAGGACATCCTGTCATACGGACATTCTGTCCGTAAAACTTTTAGTTTTATAATTTACATATATAATTGTTGTTTTTATAAATATTTCACAAGCTAATAAAACAAGATTAAAGGCCCTTTTTCACTAAAAATATAAGTAATTTATTCCTGCAATATATACTTAAAAAGTTATAAAGTTTTAATACTGAAACCCATCAAGCACATACAAATAGAGCAGGCAAAAAAACAATAACGATCATAAAACCAATATTTGCATTGTTCTTTAGAAGTCATTGTACCCTACAGGACAATAAATCGGCAATAAACATAGGTCAGTGTGAATTGTCTTGCCTCAGTCGACCAATATTTATGCGTTGTCACTTATGTCAACCTATGGATCAATCAAAGTAAAATGGTGAAGAAGAAAATAATAATATTTTGATCAAAGAACTTTTCACATAACCTGCTATTTTACATACATATTTCTCATGGTTTAGCACATAACCATAACTAGTGCTTAGTTTAGTATGGTTATAATTTCATACTAGTTATTTGATGCCATTGGTTTGATATTAATATCAATTCGTACCAATTTAACAAAATGTAAAATATACGTAATATTTTCGAGAAGTATTTAAAGTTACTTTAAACTTTTTATACTTCATACACATGCTCTTGACCGTGTATGAATGATATAGTATTTAAATTATAACTTATTATTTAAAATGAATAATTCTAGCGACTTAAATATTTATCCACCGTAGTGTTGTTTCCTTATTGACTATTCAAGAAATGTGACTATCCTACTTTCTTGAATGTGTTGATGTTTAGTAAGGAAACAATACAACGCCAGAAAAATATTTATGTCATCAGAATTGTTCATTTTAAATATTACCGTAACCACATTGCACAGGTCTGCGAAACCTCTCAGCAAATAACAATATCTTTCCGGCCTTTTAAAGAAATTAACTGGGAAAGTTTCTTCCTTTATATGTATTTTGCATAACGTACATTTTTTTAGCTTTACATGAGCTTTTGCATTAGCGCAACTCTATCATCATAACATTTTGATTAGTTTCAATATATTTGAAAAAGAAACTATAGTTTTTTTTTTAACAGCCGACTCTATTTATTCTACTAAATTTCGGTGCTGTATATGTCAATCCAGAGGTTCAATTGTGGTTTCCTACAGTAATGTACTATCTTTACATTGTATAACTGTGAAAAATATACGTCTACATCATATTGTGATTTATTTTAAAAATTCATGTGTGTGCTTTATGCTCTATCACTTATTTCTCTCATCGCTATTGTTTGTGAGTTTGTGACATTAATTGAATTGTTGCAACCATTTACCATCAATGGTTAGGAAAACAATTTTAAAGAAGTATCAAGATCTGAAATAACTTTTCTTTTAGGATTTTATGATATAGGCCTGTAAAAATGAATTACGAATAAATACGTTTTAAAAATGGGTAATTTTCTTGCCTTAGGCCCTCAATAATGATGTAATTGAATAACTTGGATCCTTTATATTTCCTTCCTCTAATGTAAAATACTAAACCGATTCAATACAAACTCTTTTCGTTTGACCTTGAAGCTCAGTAAAAAGATTTGTAAATTCATATTTTAAGGAATTGAAAAAGTGGAAACCTATTTTGTTTTCCTATTTTGATTAGTTTAAACCATGATAGAGGTGTTGAAATATTTTGTATGAGTTTTGTAAGGAACTGGTAAAATATATAACAAATCATGCATTAGATGGGAAAACTGAATTATATTAGGGACAGATAAGGTATGAATATTTCAATACAAATTTAATGATAAGGGGTGAACGTCAACCGCAAAACTCAGTCATCGTTGTTGTAGGGCTGTAGATGGCGTGCTGGCGGTGTTATGGAATACTACCAATATTACTTATCAATGAAATAATTCAGAGCGTTAATACAGTTTTGGCCTCCAAAATTAATTGTAGTATTCATTTGACATGGAATTAATTTGAATGCGCTTTTAAAATGGTGGAATATCGAATCAAGAAAACGCTACATTGAAAAACTTAGAAGTTTGCGATAGCTAAGAATCGTACTGTAAAAAATATAAAACAATAAATTAAAAATTATACGTTAAACCATGGATTTCAGGTTTAGCCCACCAATTTTAAGTGGACATTTAGGGCATAACATAATTTGTCTTTGAAAATTTCATTAGAAATTATTTTGATGCCATTAATAATTGAAACGATAATAATTTTAACAGAATTTGGCATCTGTTTTATTTCACAGAAACTGTTTCAATAATACAGTCCTAAACAATTCAAATAGGTTTGTTTTTTTCTCTGAAGCAAAGTCAAATATTTTTTCTGGAATAAACACGATTTTTATCATAACTCATTGTTAAAGAGTGTAATACTAATGTTGCCCTTTAATCAGTTGAGTAGAAAGTACATGGAAAGTACAAAAGCCCTAAAATCACATATACAAATGCTAAAGTAAATGTTTTCTAGCCTACCATCACGTTTGCTTTCGATACTATCAATTTTACAAACATTGAAAATAGTTTATAAATTAAATTACGTCAATTTCGAGAGAGATTGAATAAGTACTTTATCACAAAGTTAACCTTTGACCTAAAAAAATAAATATTATAATGTTAAATGATTTTTCAATATTTTATCCTTGGTTTTTTCCAACGAGAATATTCAACTCAAACTTTAGACGAGATGATCGTATTGAATGTCAAAGCAGTTGATTTTTTATGAGATCTCAGCTATGGAGCTCGAATTCCAAAGTAAATAAAACCCACTTCATATTTTGGTTCCATTTTCAATGAATGTTGAGCTGATGACAGAGATGGATAATATGATTGGTATTATTGGATTTTATTTGGCTCTCTTGTTTCTAGGCCGGTTTCAAACCTTAATTCAATGGAAAAGTACATTGCACATATATGGGAAACTATTCTTGTAGTCACCAATCGTTAACCATAAATTGAAAAAAAAAATATTTTGTAGATTATTCAATGGCAAAATAAAATTCGTAAGGGCTAAAGTAAACCCTCCAGTGAATTTAAAGTTTTTTTATGATGTATACTTCATCTCTGAAAAAGACAGTTAATAAACCAAAGTTAGTTATAATCTTCACCCATTCAACACGTCGAGGGTAATACCGATTCAAAGTTGAGTTCAGAGTTAAACACAATTGCTTTGTTTCAAAGGAAACGTTCCTAATTAATTACTCCACTCGCATAGCCAAGAATGGCCGCTAGAGATTGCATTTGAAATATCGTCCTACAAATACGAAACGGGATTTAGAAAAAGTATATAAAAGTTATTTACTTTACTTTAATTTTTGTATTGGTAGTAAGATTTAATTTGGCAAATATATATATATTGGAACAAAACCGAATAAATTAAATAAGTGTTACTGGTAGCAATGCATTGCTAGTCAGTTCTCAGCTGCAAACCCTGATTTTAGTGTTAGCATAAACAGTGTAACTGCATCATGAACGTATACCAGAAAATTACATTAGCAGTCCTATTATTTTAATTTTTACTGATGACACGGTTAAAAACAATTTATTGGTTTCGAAAAACGTACTTTATGGGGACCTTTCCAATAATCGCAACAATCACATGTTTTATGTTGTATATTGTTACATTAAATTAACTATAAAACGTAATAGTTAACTTAGCCGAGAGGGGGTTGCCTAGCCTAACCAAACAAAAGTATGGGTATATTTCGTTAAATTTTGCTATTTACAAGTCTTTTGACCCAATTTCAAAGAGTCTATTTATATTCTGTAGAGTTAAATTAACATAAATCGTTTTGAAAACAGTACTTCACTGGATCTATATACGTATAATAACACATGTTGTTTCAAAGTGTGAGACTAAGATCGTTTACGAAGTTTCGTCGGAACTTCAGGATGTTTTCATTACTCTCTAAGTTACAGTTTTTTTGTTCCCAACTTGTATTATGAGTTGAGCTGTTTACGTTATAAACTTTAATATGAAGTTTTAAAGTTCAAAGATTTCCTGAAAACTAGGAACAATTAATTTTAACAAGATAATTCTAATTAACAGAGCTGTGCTTATTTATTAATATTTAAAGCTAACGGCCTATTTTTGGATGGAAGATAAATTTTTTGATGAAGCAATTAAAGTGAAGAAGGTGCTATTTTATTTTATTTTTTAAATTATTTTTCGTAGTATTCCTTTTTATACTACACTTTTAGTTTGTTCAAACTAAAATGGATACAAATAAAGGTTGATCAGTACACAATTCCGCCACAACACACATAGCATGATGGAAGGTCCATTAGCGTAATAAGTTTTCATTAAAAATTATATGAATAATTAAAGAACAGTAATAATAAGGTAATTTTAGCATGTTATCTTCCTGTTCCTGTTTATGTTGAAAAAATAACGTGGTTTTATTGCAATTACTCTACTTTATACCTTTATAATCTCTTATGGAGGTTTTGCACATCAGCAATCTTCTATAGGCCTAGTCACAAACAAAATGTAAAAGTTAATTTTTCCACATTAAAAAATGTTTTAATAGTGCATAATTTGTATATTTTTCTTTCCATAATTAGAATTATTGATAAAAATTTAAATTTACAATTTCCTGATTCAATGATTAGAAAATTATAACTTTAATAGGTTATGCTTATTTTCAAGCGATTTTTGTATGTATCTTCATTCCCAATGACATCAGATAGTTTCTCTGTTTGACACTGGACCCAGCTACCAGTTACCCAGACGCTATGGGGATAGAAAATCACTGTGCCGGCCGATGAGTTACGTCATAATATAATAGAAATAAAGACAGTTAAAGACGTTTAAGATGTGTACCGCAGTTGTGTAAGTTAGGATTCCAATGTGTGGTAAAACACGTCTCTGTCTCTTAAAAATCTTACAATCTATTACTAAACCCACGTCAAGTTCCACTTTCTTCCCCCTCATTCCAAAATTTGTTATTTTAACCACATTGTACCCAAATCCAACAAATAGATCATAAATCATATTGCCACTCATTATTAATAACCTAATTTTTAATTGTCGTGATATGTAGAAATGTGTAGATTCCTGTTCCCATAAGCAAAACTAAATTATATGGCTAAATATAGGTTTTTGCTGTAGTTTAAAGGGATACTTTTAAATGAAAATGTAATGATAGTAACAACGTTTTTAAATGAATAAGCGTCAAAAAAACTAAAGCCGTCATCGGCTTCTATTTTAGCTGAGAAAGATCCTGTTTTCAAATCGCCTAAAACTTTCACAAGGTAAAACTTTTTGAAGTTAGCCTTGGGATGTACATGAATAATGTAACCTAACGTACAATGTGTTTATTTCGGTATAATCCATTAAAACTTATTTTAAATGAAAAACTTTAACTTTGCCATAACTTTTTGAGAGACCTCTAAAAACATATTCATAAAAATATCCATGCTCATGAATACTCTTGCAGTTATAACCATGATACCACTACAAGTCGGGATTTACAAAAACAGCAGAGCGGACCGCACTCACCCCTGATAGGAGTGAATGTAATGTGCCTTACAAATGGAGATTAACAACCTGTACGGACAACTCTTCGGTCGCATGGCCTGTTAATTGTTGTTTATTGCCTTGAATGGCACCGATTTTCCTTTTACAATGGGTTTAGTAGCTTTTCAGTAGAGCATCACAATAAAATAATAAAAAACGTCAATGATAAAACCTTGCTCTAATAAGTTTGTAAATCAAAATTTGTGATGTAAGAGCCTAAAACCAACATTAATTGTTACATGTATTTTGTTATTAAATCATATACAAAATAATATTTTCTTAAATAAGTTTAACTATCTAAATTTTTACATCAAAATATGAACAAATTCCGGTATTTATGAGCTTGATTTTAGATGACGGTTTATTGACATCAGCCAAATAGAAGTGCCGGTGATTTCAATCATGGTCACTGATTTTCCACTACGTTTAGACGGAAATAACCTTCCAGAAAAATTAGGTTCCAATATTCTACTTAACAACTTTCATCTAGGAATAACATTGCAATGAATATATGAAAGAAACATAGAAGGGAGGATTTAAATCACACCCTATCTAATAAATGCTTATAGATGTGTACCTCGATGTCAGATAATGTTGGCTGAAGTCGGTTCGTGTTCTCTATCATTATTCAGTTTTCAATCTCATTTGTTCTCTGGGCTTGACGGATTGATGAAAGGATCCCCCTGTCGCTATTATCAATTGTCATCAATTCGTCGTCTTACAGACGATCTAGAAGTTAAATTTTATCAAAGTTTTCATCCTTAATTTTACGTATAGTAAATATTTGAATGATATGTGTGTAAATGCCTTTTTCAAGTTCATAAACGATGCCAGATTACTTTTAACAAATTTAATCTAGACAATCTAACTTGACAAGTAAACAATGTTACAGTTATGTTATAGTTCACATATTTTAATATGGTGGTGCCTGTATTTTTCAGTTTTCTAAAGGAAGTGTTAACAGCAGCAATATGTAAACACCCCCAGCCGTCTGTGGACCCAATGACATAATTAGCATTGGTTACAATGTTAATTACGCCAAGTTTTTTTACAGGGCCTTTATCTGAATTTTATTAAAGTGAACGAATGCATTTGAAAAAGCTTTCAAGCGTCAACAGTTGTTCATTTAATAACAACAACTAGATAACACGTAGCTCGAAATCGAGCAAAAAAAATCATATAGTAGAATCATAAGGAATAAACGGCCTACTTATATACTTTTAAAGTTTAATTAAAGGGTTGAATTCAATGATAAAACTATGGTTAAATTACTAAAACTTTTAAAGTTCATTTGATCTATCGCAGGAGTATCCGGTAAATAATTTTTTGGGATACACCTGCATTTTCCCATGTTCTCTTGTGCTAAAATGTAATTTAAATAATGGCAAAAGATCGAGCTCTGCTGATAGCAACATGTAGCTGACCGAAAGCTAACACTGGCGCCGAGAGCAATGACCTTTGTTTAGGGACTGCCCCTGCACCTCATTTATGTATTATTATCGTCAAAACAGAAATTATAGGGAACGGCTGTCTTTATATGAAACCTCTCCTTTGTGGCAACAACACGAAAATGACACAATATCTCTACCAGTTTTTTCATTCTTGAAATGCAACCCACCGCGATGAAAACATTTTAAGTTCATTAGTCTGACGTTGAAAGTAGCATCAAATTAAATGTTAAATCGGGAGGGTGATGCTAGCAGTTACGATCGTGTTCTCTCCGACTCCTCCACCGGTCAATGTTCGTCGTCCCATCAATGGCATTATAACTGCACAAAATCCAAAAATAAATCGGCTGAAGTTAATAAAACTTAAAAAAACACTATGCTAGAATGAATTGAGATATCGTAAACTACATTGTAAAACTGGTATTGCAATGTTTATCCCTTTGAAAACACTTCAAAACATAACTTAAACTAAGTAATATTATTTTTAAAGAAAACTGTCGAAAACAATTTGTTTTCACGTTCTAGAAGCCAAAGCAGCTGTGAAAATAAAAACTGCTCTTTTCAAAAAGTCAATTATAAGTGCTGCAGTCTTTGGTTTACCTAAAGAAATATTTCGGAGCTTGACCATCTGTTCAGATTGTAAACAAAGTGAACTGGACTTGCTCAAATGTCGATGAATAGCGCCACTGTTCCGAAACTTCAGCCCTTTACTGTACTTTAGTTACGCCCTTTTTTAAAATTCTGAGACTTGTTGGCAAATCTACATAAAAATACCTTTAATTTGATACCTCAAACGTTGAAATCCGCCCAGCCGTTATTGCGGTTGGGCTGTGAAAAGAAAACCGCTTGCGTATTAATATATAGATTAATCTATTGTAAAATAATTAAACTCACAAACATATAAATGAAGGTGGAGCCTTACTTTTATAATGTAGGTGACAGTATCTCATTAAACAAAATTTGATTCAAACTACTATTGAAGACAATATTAAATTTTTTGTTTGTTTTTCTATCACTATACTTACTTAGTCAGCCTAATCACCAGAGGAGACCCTCTCTGGTAAACGAATTAGCTTCTTTAAGGCTCTTTAATGAACAGAAAAATCTGAACCCACACAAATTCACGTTTTTATATAAAAAAAAGTTTCATAGTTAAAAAAAGTTTCATAGATATGTTTTTGTTGCACTTAAAATCTATCAGAAAAACCTATAACTTGTTTATTGACTAACAGTTCGTTTGAATATAGAAATATAAAGATTACAATATATTTTGCTTAAGAAAACAATTTAATTATCCTTCCTTTAAATGACCAAAACAAATAAACGACGAACTTATACGTGGCAGCCCACCACAAATAGTAGTTTATGCAACGATTGTATAACGAATGCCTTTAAGCCACGAGTGAGATGTAAGTTAGAACATGAGCGAAGCGAGTGTTCTAAATATGTCACGAGTGGCTTAAAGGCATAATACAATCGTTGCATACACTATTTTATCTTCGACCAACAATATACGAAAAAATTTCCCCCGAAGTTAAACAAAACTCATGACTTTTACTAATGATGGAATAGGTAAACTAAAATTTGAGGTTAGGCAAATAAGCAGACTGAACCATGAATCGTTGTGGAACAATCAGCTGATGGGATAAGTAAACTCAAACATGAATCTTAATGCAACAATCAGCTGTTGTGCGAATTGCGTAATTGTTATTATGACACAACTTCCGTCAAATGCCGAGCTCTCATTGGTCTAGAACCAGTACTCTAAAGTGACTCCAGTACTCTAAAGTCGTCATTAGAGTACTGCTTGGTTTTTGGTGTTTAAATGTATATCATTATAATGTTTATTGTAATACCATAATTGGTGCTTATTGCAATGGTCGTAGATAAAACAACATAAGAAACCCAAGATGAAACGAAACTAGCTTTTCCAAGATTAACGTGCTTTAATTAATTTAGCATTTCTTTGGAAACTATACTTTTTTCATATTGTTGGTAAAATTGTTTATTACTATAAATGAACGACACAAAAACTAATAAACTAATACCCTACTAATATTTGATTTTGACTTTATATCATTAAAATATTTGCAGTAAAATACATGCAGACTGAATTCTTCAACCGTATTAGCAAAGTTGTAAAATATGCTTGAATACAGAAATTAAATTACGAGCGATAAACTGCGAAGCGTGAAGAAATAAACTCACTCGCTATGGAACTCCTGAATTTATTTTTTGCAAAATATTCTCCCTTCTTTAAATATACAGACAAAATCTAAAATAATATACTGTATATAGGAAACTTTATCTATTACAAAACCATACTTTGAAATTTATATATGTAAAAATGATAAACTCATTTTGAAATATGAATGTGTATTAACGTAATTGAATGGTCTTAGAAATAATACAGGAGCGAGTACTCGTGATAAACCAGTAAATATTCTTTACACTTTTATTATAGTCTACTGCGATTTGTTTCGGCGTAGTAGGTTTATTAGTTCTTGAAACTTACGATTGAAGTAAATAAACTTTTAATTAATTGATGTAATAAAATTGAGATAGAAAGTAGAAATTTCATCACATACCTTGATTAAAATTTCTTTAATTTCATTAAATATAATATTTTAATTTTCCTCATTCTTTTTGCTTGATTATTATTGTTTAACTTTGATCAAGTTAAGTTTATGTTAATGTAAGTTTATTTTATGTAGTAGTTTTAAAATTTGCAGGATAAAAAAATTAAAAAATCTATAAAAAAGAATAAAATCTTGGAAAATTTTACTTATCTGTGACGTGAATAAATTTTATTAATTTGCTCATAGGGAAAACCTATACCATAAGAAGATGAAATTCAATATTTTAACTCCTAAAATAAGATAAATAAATAAATAAATAAATAATAAAGGGGTTTCTTCATTCTGAGTACTTTCACAATCTGTTGCTTCAGGACGAGCCACTCCTCACTTTGAAGACAAAATCATCTCCCACAGCCTCTGCCTCTGCTGACTGTTAATATTATCTTTAGACATTAAAGATTGCACCTCAGTTACGTGAGAGTTGGGCTACGGGTCTGGATGCAGTTTAATCAAATGTATATCTCCCTGTTATTCCAGTTGCTCTCATAAGTTTCATCAGTCTTTGTTTTATTACTTATAGTCTACTAGTTTAAATAATATTTAAACCGGTGTTTGAAATCTTTTGGCTATTGGATGAAAATGGAACATGAGAAACGAAATAAAAACTAATATTAGAATTAATTACAGTACTGAAATTAAATACATAGAGCGGAAAAATGGAGTGTTTTGAATGCATATGTTTAATGACATCATACCTTACTTAAACGTCTTCGATTGGTAATTGTTTGGACTTTTGATTTTTTTAAAGAAAGCGAAAGTGCTTTGGAATTTTCTCTATCGGGAATGCGACTTTAATACCAACAAAGAATTCATAAGAAACAAATAAAAAACTAGCTCCTGAAAACGGTGGGTGAGCCTTACTGTCCACTTCAAGCTTCTCGTAATCTGTCACTGTCGAGCAAGATTAACGTGCAATCTCTCTTACAAAGTCTTAGTAAACTTTGGCGTGCTGAAAAGAAATTTAAAGCAGTAATTAATGTAAGTATTTTTGTACTTATTTTCTTCTGACCTTGGGTATGCCAAAAAGCTAACGATTTATCACCTCAACAATTACTTAAAACGAAAACAAAAAGATAAAATCACTAAACTGCTATATTTTCAAAATGCCAAAAATTTAAATTTTTAGATACGACAGAATAAAAATGTAGATTTATTTTAATTAAAAAAGTTTGTATGTTAACATTTTATTCTTATTGACCCTTATTGCTGATCGTAAATAGTCGTCAAAAATCCATGAAAAAAGCCTAATAAGAAATAATAACGTTGTCATGATGTTTAACTGATATTTCAATCGATTTACGAAAAGTTCCAGGGAATAGCGTAAATTATGGGTTGAAAATTGACTCTCGGTGTTTGCGTAGGGCGTCCTTATCGGCGGGAAGCAGGCGTCTTAAATCACGCCTAACGACTGAACCGCGGCCCTTGAAAATGTGGTCGGAGTTTACGATTTTTGATTTAATTCTCTGCAATATAATATTTTTCAGCCCGAAATGATGTACTTTGTTTTGACCGGTCAGACCTAATTATAAACGTAGGTACGAGATTATATCGTAGATTGTCCTCCGCCTTTTTTGACTGTACGTGGGCATTAAGCGCAATATGTTTACACAAGTATTTTTTGTCCAACTCAGTGATGGCAAACGTAGATTTTGAAATTTATTTTGAACATTTAAAATCTCCATAAACCCGTGATTTTCAGAATCTAACACAAGGCAACTACTCAATGGCACGCTCATATAACTATAAAAGAATATTATTATATTTAATGAATAATCACTTTTAGCTTGTTAGTTAGATTTAAATTAATCTTATAATATAAAGTAAAAAAATAAATACCTTAGTTAGATGTGTAGCATTGAAGATGCTACAAACTAAATAATAAATTTTAGTTGAACAATCAGCTAGTGTGCGAATTATACAGTTTCTATCATAACACTAATTTCGTCAAACTCCAAGTTCTTATTGATCTAGAACATGTATTATAAAGTTTGTACTACATTTCTATGTATGTTACATGAAATATATTTTATTGGTGCTTATTGAAACGGTCTTAGATAAAAATATTAATAAAATATTTACTTGCAACTGGTAAAAAATACAGGGTTGTAAGAAGAAATCCATTATCCAACGTATTCACTGGATGTAAATTGATAACTTTCGCATTCCAGCCACGTCGTCGCGTCGCGTGTTAGGCCTTGTAGCAGCTGAACTACGTGCTGTTTTGCAGAAACAGTGTTACCGCAGTTTTTTCAAAGGAAATTTCATAAATTTCACTTTTTAAAATCCCAATATTAGGTAAGATCGTAATTATAACTTAATAGAATCAATGGCCAACTTCAATTTGGTAAAACATTCACTATTCTTGCGCTTTTCCTTAATCTATTTCCACCAATGTTTATCAGCATTGTTCAGGAGGGTAAGAGTTTAATATGTGATAAATAAAAAGTATAAAATGAGGGCGCACATTCAATGAATAATGAATTCGAAATTTAAATTAAATATGCATATAAAAATTATTTACCTATGCATGGTTGAAGCTATGAAGTCTATGATTTACCCAATTTACATAATTCACTACAACTATTATACACTTGTAAATACAAGATTTGAATAGATTTTATTACTCAATGAGCTAAAAATGATTCAACGATTCAACGAAGAAAGATAATTATTTGAAAAGGGGTTTGAACATGTCATAAAAACAAAATATATATTTATGAAAGAAAAATGTATAATAAACCTAACATCTAATTAATTTTATTTGTTCCTGTAGTTTTGTTGGTTGATTTAAAGAGCTTTCAAACACTTACATGAATTTTTTATAAAATAATTTTTAATTATATTTTTATACCTAAGGGTACAATCTAAAGACATAGACGATAATTTACGATGCTGGAAGTACATTGCGCTGTTACAATTGCAAAATTACTAGCCTGGATTGCCTACCAAACACACCACACCTGGGTACCCAAGACCACCAAGCCGCTGAGATACTGCCACTGGGCTCAAGACACATGGTCTAATTACAACGGAGCTTATTAACTGTAATGTAGAATGGCTAACAAAGCCTCTTGATATCATGAATTACCCAAGAATATACATAATTTATATTTTGACAAAAAAGCTTCCCTAAAGTTCCATTAGCTTTGGATTGTTTAAATGTTGCTGATTACCTTAATCGACCATTAATTAGGGTATTTTGATCACATTTCCTTATAAGTTTCGAGAAGAAGAAGGTAATTGAAAAAAAAAAACTATCAATAATATTAAATTATTTACAATGCAATACTGAGGGCACAAATTAATTCAACATCTGAGTTTAAAGCTTAGCACGTTGTTAAAAACTCATATATGTAGTCTTGAATATTTTCCAGTCATGATTACAAAATTTTAAGGACGTAAACGACACCATGTAAGTTTTTCTTGAAAAAAAAAAATGTCGTTCAAACTTAAACTAATGAACATCTTATATATAGATACAAATGTGATAAAATATGCAAAAAAGGATATTGTCTTTATTTTTCAATCTTAATGTTAATTTTAAGACTTAATGAACTCTGGAATACTACGTATAAAGTTGAAAGTTATTTTTCATCAGCGAGATGGATAAGGTTTACCTTGAGTAATGATAACAGTAAAATGGTTTCACGAAGTGTAATGAGATCCACTAAATGAGGAAAAGCTCCATTACAAATGACCCGCATTCTTTGTTCCTCCTTAGTTTTATACTTAACCAATGTTAGTGGTGAAATATATTGATTTGTTTAGGGTATTTAGTAAACATTCAAAGACATAAAAATAGAAGAGTAATTCAATTAAACTTATACAATTTATTGGTGTTTCCCTAATTCTTATGATAACACAAAAGCGATTTCCTACTTTCGATTACATCCTGTACAAGTCTTATAATAAATCTTGCAATTTCAAGGTTTATGTTAGTGTCCTACGTTCGCAGCGGTGTTTATCATATTTTGATTTTTTCCACCTTAACAACTTTTTGAAAACGGTGTATATAAAAAGTAGTTACGTTATATGTCCCCAAAACATATGATCAGTATATATGGTAACAGATAATTGGGATATCGTAATACAACTTAATAATTCAACATTTCATACGCAAAAAGTTCCATTTGTAATTGGTGAAACCGAAATTACCTTGCTTATCAATTTCAACTATTCCATTGTCATGATCATTGATGTTTAATCCACCATACCAAGCACAACCGGAAGTGCTCAGTCAATGCCGCTAACTTCCGCTATTTGTCATCTTCACACTTCCGCTTACGGGTTATCTATTGTCGTTCCCGGAACGTGAATAAACAACTGCAATCTGTTTAGTTTTCCTTGTTGTAAACGTCGTCATTTAAATATATATGAGGAAAATCAAGTGTTCCATATTCAATTTCTTTTAAAATATAAACTGAGTTAACTATTATGGACCAGCGTTTAAAATCATAAAAAACTACTTGAAAAGTTAATATTAAAACACTTACTAAACTAAAATTTATAAAAACTGTCAACTGTTCTTTTTATTTTTTAGAGTGGAAGATAGTTCTAAAGAATAACGGAAAGGTTTTCACTGCCTAGTGAAGCAAAAAGCAAACTACGTCTTTCGTAATAATATTAAAATAAGTCAATTACACTAACAAAAATGATAATTACAAGGGTTTATGTTAGTGTCCTACGTTCGTAGCGGTGTATATCCCATTATGATTTTTCCCACCTTAACACAATTTTTTTAAAAACGGTATACATAAATAGTAGTAATAACAATGTTATTAAAAAAACTAACTTTTTTCACTGTAGATATTTAACGTATTAGTGATCGTATATACAATAATGTGATAAAATAAAAAAAAGGATTCTTATAACTTATTAGTAATCGCTTTACTTTTTTATCATACTTATCTATATGAAGTTTTGTTATAGGTATTTACTTATTGCAGGGGGCATGCATGGAAATCTTAAATTTTACATTTCATATTGATCTTCAAATGTTCTAATGGAAATTCAGGTAATAAAACAAACGTCTGAGTAATGTTTGTGATACGTAAGCTCCGAGCTTAGCGAGGCACTTGTATGAATAACAAGCAAGGGATCATGGGTTTAGGTGGAATTAGTTTGACTTCATCTCGGCCTTAACGTTTATGAATATTTTAAATTTAAAGCTAGTTATTGAATTTATAAATGCTATTCATACAATGTTTTCACACTAACATCAGCTACATAATTATATACGATTGCCAAAATTCAAATTATTTATTGTATATCAATATTGAAACTTAATCCAGACATTCTTGGAAAAAACGAATCACGAACATCCAACTACTGAAAAAGAAATTAGTAGTGAAAATATGCATTAAAAATAATATGATTTATACGTTATTGACGTTTACGTCAGTTGTATTCCTCATCAATAACCAGATTTGTGTATGTGAAACTTTACCTGAAAACACATGCTGTTTATTATTATTAACATTATATTGGGGGTGTAGAGGACTGACTAAGCTACACAAACCTTTATTAAATTTAAATCGGTATTGCTACCGTTAAATGTAAAATATATTGTGACATATTTTTAACTTTCTTCCATTTTAAAATTTAAATTCACACTCCACATTATTTTCAACAATGTTTACCTAAGTACTGTACCTAAGTGGAATTAAGTACTTTTGATCTTCTCCCATCTTTTTTTAATCATTGTAAAACTTAATTTAGGACAAAGGTACTGTATCCAGAAAGATGTTCGAAAGAGACTTTTGTGGGAGGACCAAGTGTGTTACAATTATCTCACCAGAAAAGGTTGGAGGCTCTTTTGACTCTATTCTTTGTTCATGATGAGTTGAATTTTATATATTGACAGATTGTACTGAAACTAAAAGAATTCATTATCCAATAATCTTTAAAAACTAAAATTTTACCAGCACCTTTATCCATGTACAGTTTTTTAAATAGATTAAATAGATTCTTTTACTTAAAGGTCTTTCTTACGCCAACAACGACTTGATCACTTAATCACTTAAATAAGACAGGTTACCTCATGGAGGACGTTACCCTGAATATGAGTGAATGATGAGTGTGATGATCGTGATGATAGTGGCGCGATCTTGTAGCCTTGTTACTGACTAAGGTTGGCATGTTCCTTAGACAGGATTGTTAATTAATAGCCCAACAAACAATGACAGCTGGCTCCAGAAACAACCCTTCAAAAAGCTACTAACTTTTCTCGGAATCGATCCGGCTACCTACAAGTTTGTAGGCGGGCACTATAACCACTACACCAACCAGCCGACTTATGCTGCATGTGTTGACTATACAACTTGAAAAAAATCCAAGGGGTAGTCAAATCGTAAAAACATAAATTATTGGACTCCCTATTACATTGAAATGTAGTGTATATCTGCATCTTATACATATTGTGATACTAAGGTACATTAGATTTAACAATAACATAAAACTACTAAAGAGAGGACCATCAATGGAGGGATCTTAAATGTACCACAAACTGTCCCTTGTAAGATCCCTAGTAAGATACACGACACAATCTGCGTTGTCAAAGACAAACTGAGATTTATTGTAAGATGTCCGTCTAGAACACGCCCTATTGTCTTTCTTCTTGGATGCGACACAACCACTGCAATGAGAGGGAACCCGTTGGCATGGTAAACTATCACAAATGTGCAATAAAAAACGGGATTGTAAAACTACCGCCATGAATAAATGTGTAAAAGAAAATATTTAAAATTGCTTTTCATTTTTGTAATGTTTTGTTAATTAAAATTTATATAATTTCAATAAATCCAGCCTTTTAATGTATAGTTTATAAAATAAAAAGGTTTTTATTTTTATTTTTTGTTTTTTGTATTCATCAAAGTGAAACTGTAAACAGGTACAGTTGATCAGCTGAAGTCGGTTCCAAAATCAACTAGTGACCTTTAATATTTTAAATCTAGGTTAATTTACGACAGAAAGTGTATATGGAAATTTGAGTAACGAAGAAATATGCGTACTAACATAAAATAAGTCGTTACAGGGGCATTTTATAGTTTTGTCAAAGCTTGTGGAGATTTTAAAAGGATATTTCACGAGGAAGTTTTTAAAACCATTTAGACTTTTTAAGGTATTTAAATTTCCTAATTAAATCGCCTTATTAATAATAGAAAAGCTGTTTTAATAAATAATTTCTTATACAATCTCACTTAGCGTATTTACTACTGTGTAATATTGTATAGGAAGTTACCGCAAAAATATCATATTGGTTTTCGTTGTGTTTGGAAACAATCTGAATTGACATTTAATACAAATTATTAATAGTACAGTATTTAACTTTTCCAACAGATATAAATCGGTTTTTATTCATTTTTAATCTGTAAAGTATAAAAATGAATATACACAAATTTCTTGGAAACTAAATAAAGTTTTGTGAGACACTCGATAAAACAGTAAATGTACTGTCGATAAATTGCGTCGCTATCGGAAACCGTTCAGGTCGGCTTTTAATACTTCTCTTACGAATTGAATGAACTTATCATATATTACCGATGATCGATCCGGGTTATTTACTAACATTGTGCACCAATATGACTTTTCTTAAGCCTTTTAGATTGTTTATCTTTAACTACTTTTTGGATTTTAACACTAAAACACGATGTGCCATGATTTTTTGAAAGGTTTGACGCAATTGTTAGGGTTCAACAAATTAGTTTTGAAGTTTATTTTACAAATATTTTGTTAATCTTATCAAATAACCTTGAACATCTCGTACAGATAATTTGATAAAACGAATTTCATCAAAACTTAACGTTTAGGCGAAAGCGATGAATAAATTCTACATGTTTTAAACGTTCTAAACAATAAAATTCACCAAGCTTCATAAAAAAGACTCATGATGAAATATTGCGAATATAGCGTTATTTTCATTACACAAACCGATATTCAAAGGATATTAATTTGAGCAAAAATATATTAAACTATTCAGAAACCCGTACATAATGATTCAACGTGAACTATTCAGTTTATTATCACATGAATTTGTAGTTAAGCGCCCTCCAGAAAATATGCGCTCTCGCTTATTAAATTCCTCAGCAAAATCCAAACAAAGTATCTTATCTAGAATAAAATACATTGTTATCGGAAAAATGTTAAACAATAGGTAATTTGACTTTCAATAACACCAGATTTAAAAAAACAAAAAACAAATACAAAACAATATTACCATCCCGAGAGTTTTTCACATTGTTTGGCTTCATTGAATTGATTAACGTTTTTGTTCCGTTATATTTATTGTATCAGTTAAATCATACAAAAAAGTGTGCTGTGAACGTAAATATGGGCAATAATCAAGACAATATGGCCATTTCTACTGGCCACGACCGGAGGGGTCTCTGAAGTCAACAGTCACACAATAAATCTCAGTTTGTCCCGGACAGCTGAGGCAGTGTCGTACATCTTGTTGCCAACGTCATCATGCTGTAAAGCGTTGTGCTACGTCTTTAACTGCGAGATGTGATTACAAAACTAAAATTTCTATTACCTTTTATAATATAGCATGAGCGTTTTAAAAGGTGGGAATTTCAAACGTAAGTCGGTATTATTTGTATATAAAATGTCATTTCTCTTAATATTTAATATATACTTGTTTAATCATAACCTTATATTTATACGGTATGTATACTTTCATTACATCACTGTTAGACACTCTCTCTATTACTCTGTATAGTCGGTAATAAATGCGATTTAACGAAATTTCCATGGCATGTTATCAAATAATATTTAAGCAGAACAAATCAGCATTAGAATAAAATTAAGAATCGTATATGATATATTTTAAACTAAGAATGTAAACATTACCTAGAATAACAGCATACAGCAAAATATCACGAAGAATCATTGTGGATCCTACATTGTTTCAATTTAGCCTTCTTCATAGTTATAAGGCTTCCATATGTTTTATAAAATATTTTGTCTATAGTCATAAATTAACAGAAAATTTGATAAATAAAGACAGGGACAACTTAAAAAAATATTAAACTTACTTGTGTTTCTCATAAATGATGGTCATAAGATTTTTAATTTTTTGTGTTATGGAGGGAATCTTAATCATCCAGAGACCAATCAAATTAATATACAATATTACCAATTAACTATTTGATGAGTTTTCCTTAAAGAATAAAATATTATTTTCATAGAAATATAATTTATTATAATTATTTAACCGATAAACTTTTACCAACGAGAACATAACTTTTCTAAATTAATCGGATAAAGTAGAGTTATAATGTAAAAGCAAATTAATTATCTATAAGCTTTGAGAAGTAATTGGAGTGAAAACCATTAAAGTCCCTGACACATTCAGCAGTCAGTATGACGATCGACGCCAGCGCAACGTCAGCGCTGTCTGCTGCTCTGACGATGATACGTAGACAATAGGCCTGCCTCTGCTCGGTTTGGTGTTTAACACGATGAATAGTCGTGCCCTCGCCTATCAACCTGTTTGTTATATATCCTGTAACAATAACCATTCCTGCTTGTCAGAGATTAATTAACAAATTTCACACTCTGTTGTTTTACTGTGCAGAAAGCCCAATTGTAGAATAGCAACTACATTTTAGCGAATTTCCCCTATAGGGAGGAAGCTATTACCGTAGGTCTCATGGTAAGACCTAAGCCCGAAACCATGATAACTTTTCGTTTTGGGGCCCCCAGAAGCAAAAAACACCATTCGTTCAAATTTCTAGATATATATATATATGTATATATATATATCTATATATATATATATATATATATATATATATCTATATATATGTGTGTCTGTAAGCACGATAGCGCTCGCAAAAATGGTCCAATCGGAATGAAATTTGGCACAGGCGTGTAAAGTAGTAATTATTCGGACGAGTTCGTGAACCAGCCCGATCGGACCACCGGAAGGGGGGGTAAAGGGGGATAAAACCCCCAAAAATGGGTTTTTTTGAGTTTTTTACATAGAAAAATAAATTTTATCGAATTTTGGTTAGCACCATTGAATTCAGCTCGAAAAAACAAACAATTTAGTATTTTGAGTCATTGCTCTATGTCCATTGGTTACCGAGATACTGAAAGTGGTAAACACAGTACGTTGTCCCAATGTTAACCTTATGGGGAATAAGTAAAATTCAATATCTCGGTTATTTCTCAACATATCTTGATAAAACTTGGTAAATAGCTTCTGTTAGTTCAGATCTACTAAATATTGAATTAAAACCATCCAGTTTTAATATACCTGTAGCAGCAGACCTGCATACTCATTCCCCATGTTATTCTTATGGAGCTTCCAAAACATGTCAAATCTCGCTATGCTGGATTGAAATACGTTGTTTTGCATTTGAAATTCGCTGAGTATGCAGGTCTGCTGCAACGGGGGTACTACTTTATGTTGTAGATTTGTACGTTCAAAGAAACTTCTTCGTAAGATGATGACAAATCGAGTTTCATATCTGATCTTTTGTCGTTCGTCCCATAGCAGAATTGGCAATTGTATTTCAAAATCTGGTCTTTAAGAAAACAATATAGAATTATCAGCCGATAGTCGAATTTCGATATAAATAATTTGTTGGTCAAAACTCCATATTACTCCAAAACTCCATATTACTTTATTCCATGGTTTTAAATCGAAAAATTTTATAGATTGTTTTGTTAATCTATCAAGGTATAATCGATTAACATAGTGCCTCAGTTCAAGATGGCGGATGATAGGAAACAAAGAAAATTGTTATTTAATTTTATATTAGAAAGGTTTTAATTTAGTTTTGGTTAGGTAGTTTAGTCTGATAATGTTTAATTATATTGTGGTATTTTCTCTTTTTATTAAGTATCGAGCAATCAACTTTGCCTTGATTTCGATCATGGGTGGTTAGCGAAATGGCTCTATTTTATTACTGACGGTTGTTGAAACTGAATATCGAGTGATTCGACCAAACATCTGTTGTTATCGGAAGACTACAAAGGGTCGGCTTTAGTATCTGACATTTCTTACGGCATATGCTGTTGCGAAGGACAGTTATGCTCTTGTAACATTGTGCTGAGAAGTTGAGTTACTAAAGCTGACTTCAATGAGGTTAGAATGGCAGAAGATCAGATATGAAAGTCGTATCCAGATAAGCAATGATAAAACGTAAAGCTTTGTAATTATACAAGAAAAATTTGATTTTCAAAATCTTCTAACAATAATACCGATTAGAACTGCGGGAGTAGAAATTTTGAGATTTAAATGCCTTACAAAATAATAATTAGTTGGAACTGTCAAATACTAAAAAACTGGGGGGGGGACTGCACTTTTTATTAAGATTCTTTATATCATGCTACACAAAAAATTACATATTTAATCATAATATATTGTTCGTGTAAAGCACTACAATTTTCAATTTTAAAACCTGTAATAAACAATAATTTGACATGGGTTTGCTGCAGTCTGGTGACTTACTTCAATGCGGTTCTAATCATAAGTGAGTGGAAAGTGTACCGTGGACTGCACGAAAAATTCACCGTGCAGTTATCTATAAATGGTAACTCGCCAACAATAAGGCACAGAGCACTGATGATTCAGTGTAGTATGACGTAAAAGTATTTTTAAAACGTTCTGTATATGCTACAAATCTCTTAGGAATAAAACCACATGTTATTTGAATACAAATTAACATAGAATAAAATACTAGTTAAAATAATTTACAGTTTATCTTTTGGAATATATTTTTATTGAGTTATATTACCTTGGAAAATAATTAGCTAAGTAATTATTTCATACAAAAACGGAAACTTAACTCTACTCAAACGTCAAAGAAATGTAAAGAACGATATTTCCATTCATAAATAAACATAGCTCCATTATTTGAATCCGATTTCGTCTTTGTGTCTGAGAATCCACCAGCAGAGTCTTAACATACTCGTTACCACCCAGTTTTGCCCAACACTTTGTCCTAATTACCTTATAAAATAAAAAATAATAATCTCAAAACTTTAGAAGGACCTATTAAAATTATAATATTTTCTTGTAAGGGTCTCAAAGCCTTAAATATAAAGCTAAAACCAATATAAGAATATTTTATTTAGTCGAGCTTAAATCGTTGATTTAATTTTTATTGCGTTTTAATTTAATTTGTAAAATACACTCAAGTTACTAATGCTGTTTTAACGGTACCTAATAGTAACTACAATAATTCAAATATTTAACATGTCTTTCAAACTAATGAAATGTCATCATTAACTACTATCAACATGACATCTACTTCAGTTAATCGGATTCCCGGCTAATGCAGTAAAAACATTAAAAACTAAAACAATACGTGAAATGTCAAAAACAAAACAAAAGGAAACCAATCAAGTAAATGTGCTTTTAAGGAGATAGAAAACCTGTAGGAGCTCACCTGGGAGCGTTTGCCATTTGCAGATTAGAATTCGAGCAAAAGAAATAAATTTCAGAAAGGTACATAACGATATTACTTTAACTCATTATGGGTTTAATTCGACCACAAACAAATCTGAACAAGCCAAACAAATCTGTCAACAACAAATCTGTCGTGTTATCTATTCGTTACCTTATAGCACACCGTTAATATTTGAGATTAACTCAAAAATACAAACATATTTGCATGTAAAAGGGGAAGCTTATTTGATGAGAAGTATATAATTAAAAATATGATTTATTTTTTCTTGCTAAACTTACTGTAAAATGGTCTTTTAATATCTTTTGAAATGTCCAAATCCCCCGTAGAGAGTGACATTTTCTTGACTTCCTCGACAGAATACACAGCCCCATGAATTATGAAATGTAATATTCACTTGGTAAAGTGGAAGAGTTTACATTGATAAGTTTTTGCCCAACCCCATTTCATTTTCATCAAATAATAAAACAAATAGTTTACTAAATACATTGTATTTTAAGGCATTTTGTTTTCCAATGTCTTTGAAAAAGGCTTTACCCCTTATCAGGAAGACATTAATTATGTGTAGAATCAATACTAATTAATATTTACCGAATCACTTAATAAGTTATCATACATAACGTATGGCATTAAACTACTCTTGAACGTATCAGAATTGGAGAGTATAAAAAGCAAGTGCATCTTCAAACAAATCACATTACTTTGTATGGTCTTGGATAGTCTTTTTGGCTCATAATTTTCATAATGTACAGATAAGGCAATGCAATAACTGAGCTATAAAAGCATATCCCCTTTGATCTTTTAAGTTTCTTTCCACAACAAACACAGTTCCTTTATTATCATGGTTATTATAGTATTATTGGTTTGAATGTTTCGTGTAAAATGTTATCTATTCGTTATTCCCTCCATAACATGAATGCACACAAATTCCCAACAAAGCAACGATTTTTTTATCGTGTAACCGCGTATATGTAACGGTGGTTGTGGTTGTAAATTGATCCACAAATCATCAGCAGAATACTGAAATTATTCTGTTATTGAAATATGCACAACTTCTTTTGGATTTCAAGCAAGCCTTAAATCCTTAATATTACACTACAATCGAAGGATAGCCAGATACAAGATAAAAAAAATTGTGTTGAATTTTAAAAATAATTTATAATTTATAGAAATAGCTTAGCCAACAACATTAAATTCAACAGAAATGTAACCCATTGATGACCTAGTAATAAAAATTATTTAATTCTTGTTTGGTATTTTAACCGACATTATTGCATTAATACGTGCAAAAGTAAAAACATAGCATAATAAACATTGTTCAGGGACATATAAAAGTCTTATTTTACATTACCACAAAACCTTTCAGCGCTTGGAAGGGAAAGCTTATTATTTAGTTTGGGCTGAGGTCAAACTGCATACAAACCTTATAAATCGCAACACAAAGTTCAAAGGAGTTAACGAGTTAAATTTCCGGCCCCGCCTCCGAGTCTACAAGCGGTCGTTGTTTGCTGTGAATGAAGACCTAACGATCCACTCCCGTTGACAAAGACGTTATAACATTTTTTGTACAAGCAAAATAATTTACGTTCCTATCCCTAGACTAATGTTCACATTTTCCTTAAACCTTTTGAGAAGTTAATCCTTTTTTGAATTTAAGATGTAGATTTTTGTAAATTATTTAATCTTAAAATTTAAATATAAAGAGTTTAAAACGATTAAACTTCACATAATATATTACTAGAAACCATGCAAAATGACGGAAGTATACAGAACATTTAATACAAAACTGGGACTGTACCTCACCCAAAATGTTTTTAATAATCAATACATTTATATTTTTAACAATAAGCCATATTATAATATAATTTTTACTAAAAGAATTGTAAAAGAAAAACGGCTTCAACTTAAAGCTAGGTCATCAATGACATATCATAAAGAGATAATTTAACCTGCGCTGTAAAAAAATACAGGAAGAAGAGATTGTCATCTTCTGCAACATTGAGTGAGTCCTTTTAGGATTATTGTCGTAGTCTTAATCGGCAACCTGGATGCTCAGTTTACACTTTAATTATGTGCCAGTATTTACTCTACTTTTACTTCAATCTTTTTTGAAATGGTGGAAAGTATGAATGAGAGATGGGTGGAGGATGATTGTGACGAATATTGTAGTCTTGTCACAGACTAAGACCGACATTTATCCTTACACACCAGACAGGACTGTTAAATAGCCTAACAACCAATTGAAACTAAGGGACCTACAGTTTAACGTGGGATCCGAACCACGATTTCGGCAATCAAATACGAACTGGTCTAATTATGAAGATGGTCATATGGATGAACAGTATTTACTAGTGCGGACGTTGTAACCACCAGGGAATATCGTATACACAAGCCATAGTTTATAAATACCCCTAATTCGTGACCTCCGATCACGATCCATACCAAACACTGCGAATAGGTCCAAAAAGTCGAGTTGATTTATCTCCAGAATTTGTCCAACTGAGAGTAAAAATCCACAGTTTGTAACGTTTACTGTATAACCTCACCTTATATTTCTTTGCAGCTTTTTATGAACTAGCGAAACCAGTTTTTCGGCATTATTTAATGCAATACAAAAATAGGAACACAATCAGTTAAAACTAAATAAACTACAGATACATTTTATAGCCCCTCCCCTTAAGATCAAATCAATCACTGTGTTACCACAGTTTGCCCGCGCTGACGTCATTAATCAGCTGACGACGTGGTCGGCGACTCAATGCAACGATGACGTCACACGGACATTAGAGCCGCATCAGTCTCTGTCAGCCGTAGTCTTGGCGATATAGGGAATCTATTCAGCCTTTGAAAATAAGTCCGTTAAGGGTACTCAAAGTTGCTTCAAGAAAATAATCCGAATCGTTTGTGCGATTTGGTTCAAATTTGAGTTTTTTTTAGTAAAAATCCTAACAAACTAAAACAAATTACTGTCGATACTCTTAGTATTGAGCGCTTATATAGTATGTTGTGAGCTGCTATGATAAGTTGGTTTTTATATATGGAAACGAACATTTAATATGTATTTGAATATTTCTTTAAAGCTTTCTTGAATTGTTACCATCCTGCTTTATTTGAAATTCGTTCTGAGTATTGTAATGCGTGAATGCACCTTGAACAGCTGTATACACTTAAAAATTTCAAGGCTTTTGCATTTTTATTCCTGTAAAATCATTTGTTTATTTTGTTGTACAGTTGTTCAAAACGCTTTCAAGGTTTTTTTAACAATTGTAAATGTGGACACTGAAGGTTTGGATAATATATACTTGCAGAAATTTCATTTTATGTGGAGGGCTTGCTTGTACATCCGAATTCAAGAGAACGTTTGTATTTAAAAAGAAATCAAAATCACCTTTGTTTCATTAATAGTTTTTTTTATATTAACACTTTTGACTTACAATACATCCATTTGACAACAAAAATAGAATTCCCATGTGGAAAATGAAATACCTGTGTTTGGGAATTCAGTTGTCGTTCAATTATTAAGCACAAAGGAACTTAGAAGCAAACAACAATAGAAGTTTTACAAAAACTTAAAAAAGTGATTTATTAAAAAATATGCATTACAATTTTTTAAATAGTTTAAACAATTCAAAAGTCCAACAAAAACCATTAAATGTAGCTACATTAAATTTGTTCCTGCCATTGGCTCGTATTAGTCTATGTAAACCTTTAGATCACCCCCCCCCCACCAAATCAGTCTCAATTTCTTCATAGACCATAAAAAATATATTAAAAACACTTCACTCTGCTAAACAATGTGAAGAAAAACGTTGATTTCCGATTTAAAATTATTTATCAATTGTTTAAAATAAATTTTCTGATCAACAACTAAGGGAAATAAAATTCCTACCCGATTTCGACCAAACATAAATGGAAAATATCAATATCTGATGCGAATGAGGAGAAACTCAATAGACCAAACTAAATGACGACCTGTTTGTATTGACAAAAAATATACATAGCGCTATTGAACGTAATAAAAAACCACTTTTCATTTTCATAGATCTGGCCAAAGCTTTTGATACCGTCGATAGAAAATTACTTTTTAAAAAATTGGATCTCATAGGAATTAGGGGTATAGCTCTCAACTGGTTTATTAGCTATCTTAGTGACAGATCCCAAATAGTTACAATTAAAGGTCACGACAGTTCAAAGAGAGACATAGACTATGGAGTTTTGCAGGGCAGTTCATTAGGTCCCCTTCTCTACTTATTTTTCATTAATAATTTGGGAAATCTAAATTTAAATAAAGGGCAAATTTTTCTGTACGCAGATGATACAGCTCTGCTGTTCGAGGGCGACAGCTGGGAGGAGACTTTCCGTCTTGCGGAGAACGGTCTGCTCGCTGTCAAGAGGTGGTTTGATCAAAACCGGCTAGCTATAAATTTGACCAAAACAAAGTGTCTTCCAATATCGATCAAAGCCGGCTGCGATCCTATAAACTATGATTTGCGCTTGCATGCATGTAATGGTCGACTTGGATGTATGTCGTGTGAATGTATTGAGATTGTTTCTGAGTATAAGTATTTAGGTGTGGTCTTCGATTCTAGATTGAAATGGTCTGCTCACATAACTTACATTAATAACAAATTGCGGAAGTTCATTTTCATTTTTGCTTCACTCAGTAGAATTTTCACTAAAGACCTACTTCGAACAGTATATTATGCGTACATCCAATCACTTTTACAATACGGTAATCTTGCATGGGGTGGTTGCTATCAAAGTATTCTTTATCCTTTAGAAATCTCACAAAAATCAATTATCAAAGCCGCCCTTCAAAAAAATCGTATATTCCCAACAGACCTACTATTTGAAGAATTCAAAGTTTTCAATATCCCCCAACTTTATCTTAGATCGCTAATTTCATACATTTTTTACAATAAAGATAGTTTGTTCGAGGTAGCTAGCCACGCCTATTCAACTAGAGCATCCGCAAACATCGGAATTAATCCACCTAAATTAGTTAAAAGCATCACAAGAACATCATCTCATTACATCATTAATTTTGTTTATTCTAAACTCCCCAACTTCTTAAAAAATATGCAACCTTGTAGCTCTTATGTTTTTAAAAAGAAGTTAAATAAATGGATTTCAGAAATCGATATGAAGGATATCAGAAAATACTTTACCTCACTATATAGATAAGAAGCTATCAGCATTGTTCAACTGACCAGTACTACTGCGTGCACGTTTGTGTCAGTATGTGTGTGTGTGTGTGTGTGTGTGTGTGTGTGTGTGTGTGTGTGTGTGTGTGTGTGTGAGAGAGAGAGAGTGAGAGAGTGAGTGGCGAGTGAGTGAGTGAGTGTGTGAGTGAGTGAATGAGTGAGTGAGGGTATGGGTCGTATGGTTCTGGATCTGAGTCTCCCTAAACCCACTTTTCGAAACCCACTTTTTTCATCACTTGCCTCTTGGTATGATGCGTGTGGATCCAGTTCTTACACTAGCAAAGTTTTTTTTGTTACATTGTCTTTTTTCTAATTTTAGTCATTTTTAAAAACATTACCTTATACATAATATCACATTGTTTTTTGTTTTTCCTTTGTTGGCAGCAAGTGATGCTCTTTGAGTATAAATGTAACGGACTGTTTTGAACTCGTTTCCCCACCCACAGGCCATGGCCCATGTGGGGAACCATATTTCATATGATTTTGTACTGATTGTATGTCAAGCTGCTGTTGTTGAAATAAACGAATTTTCATTTTCATTTCATTTCAAATATATCGAAACTGGCAATATTAAATAATTAGTGTCATATTTAAAACATTACGAACATGATGTTACTTTACACATTAAATCTTTCCACTTGCATTTTTACATCGTCCACTATGTTAAACTGTAGTACCACATTAAACAAATCCACATACTCTCGCAGAGTAGCAAAACAATCAATGACTACGAGGGAGTATAATATCAAAGTTCAGCCACTTTCATATTTGAACAAAAATAATCGAGGCCAAAATAAACTCTAAGATTAATCGGATGTTTGCGAGCGCGTTATCTGTGCAGCGCACATTTCCTGAACCCACTGCTGCTGCAATAAAAAAGGCTACACGTATTACATAACTGAACGATGTGAATAGTTTACTGTTAACTATTTTCGATGAAAATATGTCTGTAATGTATTTTCGGCTGTAAAATTGACATCGAATGAAATAAATTGAAACATTCTTATTCTAAAACACAAAGGTTTGGCCACATGACAATTTCTTACTCCTAACCTGCTTATCAATGAATACATTACTGTATAATAAAAATTAACATTAGACAATCTGTAAAGAAAAATCAATTCTTTTAATTTAAAAGTTGTAGATACAAATACATCCACTCTCTCTGGCACACTCACCTCTGTCGGCCACCTCGCCCAAGACGGCCACCTATGTAGGGTACTTTAGCCATCCGCTCGTACGGAAATTTTAAAGAAACGAAGAATCCTGGAGAGCCGTTGCGCTCTACGCGCAATCCGTTCTTCGGCGAAGAGGGACTTAGGACCTCTTAGCTTCCCGGAACGATTACGTGGCCCGTCTGGGCGCAAGACACATGTACCAGTGCTTAAGTTGTCCGATAAGGGTTCCAGCCTGGTTTTCCCCGCGGCTCCGTAGGTGGTTTATAGGGTAAACCTCGACCAACATCTGAGAGGGCGTATCTACCCTACTTCCTTTGGGTTCGTGCATAGGGACTTTCTTATAAGTAAAAAAATATAAATAATTAATAATTTAAATTTAAGCTCTACAAATTTTCTAATTCATTTTTTTATTATTGTTGTTTTTATAGTTAAACTTTACTGTCATAAACTTAATCAAATCTATACTGAATTTTGAAATGCTTCTCGTTAGTACTTTTATACGTGTTAAGAATGTAGTAAAATAAGTTTCTAAAACGTTACATAGCAAGCTAGTTTGTATAACCACGTCAACCCGGCCTCTGCGGATGATATGCAGACAATAGGGGCGTTGTGTTACGTGTTTGTCGTGGGGTTGAGACGATTTGTATTCTGCCCATCTTTTGTCCTACAGTAAGTTTCCTGTGTAAAAATTAATCTAAGCATTACTATTAGGGGTATAACTGTTAATAGTAAAATGTTATGATTTTTTTAACGTTTCCTTAAAGTATGTTTTTTAACCATCGGTCCATCTTTAATATTTATGTCATACTAGCAGTTCCCGTGGCTTCGCTCACGACAAACACTAAAGTCTAACCTTGATTTGACGAATCTGAAGGGACTAAATGAAAAAGGTTATATCAAGGAATTTGTAATGTAGAGGTCTGTTTACGTGTTGTGGCGTTGTATAGGTTAAAAAAACAGTTAAACTCATATTACAGTCGATGGTGAAGGTTTTTTTTACAGTTATAACTCTAAAACGGCAAGACCGATTTTATCCTTAAATGTATCAATTTTAAGGTATTTCTATGCTTATTTGCCAATATAGCTTAAAATTGTTAAATAGGGTATCAATAAAGTACAATAAAGAGCTGAATGTTCGGAACAGAGGCGCTGTTCGTCGACAGTGTTTCAAACTGATTCACTTAACATATATAAATGTGTACAGAACTCTCTAAGTAGGGATATTCAATGTTTTTTTCAGTTCCACCGCCTTAAAGCAGAGGATAAAGTAGCGCTGACGAATGGAATAGTTCAAGCTGGCTCCGTCGTCCGCGCCTCCACTCATTGTCTAAGTTAAACAGTGAGAATGTTTGTAAAATAAAACAAACCAAACATGGTCAAAGATTACAGCAATATAAGACACTAACATACAACTGTAAAACTATTACAACCAGCTGCTTGACTTTGGAAAGTCAGCTTGTTCCGTAAACTCCAACAAATATTCCAATCGGACTGGAAAATGAAAGTGGCGCCATCTTGTTTTCGGCACGGGAACTACTCATTTTTCCGAAAGGTGTCCCTACTTATTAGAGGGTTCTGTATACATTGCATATATGGGCGATTTTTAATATATTTTGAAATGTCAACTACAGATTGCAGCACTTGTTTTCCCGTGCAAAGCCAGGACACCCACGAATTAGATGAAAAAGGAATATTTGCCAAACTATTTTGGGGGATGAATACATTAAGGACGCCCTAAGGGAAAAACTAAAACCCCCGCTGCCTAAATAAAGATTGCGCTACATTTTATGATTAAACAGATAACTGTGATGGAAACGATGATGGATTAAACGTAAACCATAACTAAATGTAACTTTTGCATAGTGAGTATGACCTAAATAAATTGACAAATAACCTTTAAATCATGATGAAGGGAATCAAATTATAAATAAGCTGAAACAACGTATCCGTATGTGAAGCTAAATAATTACAACTCCCGCTGCCGAAATAAAGATGGTGCCATATACTGAATTTATGATTAAACAGATTAAAATTAAACTAAATGTAACTTTTATATCGTACATAATTATGTCCCGTAAAATAAATCAACAAAAAAATCATAAAACCTTGATGAAATAAAGCAAATCATAATCAGCTGTAACAGCGTATTTTGTACATTTGTGAAGCTAACTCCCAGCTGCTTGATTGAATGAACATTGAAAATGTAAACAAAAATCGTCCAACATACTTTTAAATGGGAAAATTTGAAAACTTCGGCCTCGCCAAAAACCCCTTTATACTACGAATTTTGTAAAATCCGTTCTTAGCGGATGCCTACGCCCTAAGAGGAACATCCTTGCAAAGTTTCAAGGTTCTAGGTCAAGTAGTTTGGGCTGTGCGATGATTATACTGAGTGGTATTTGACAAATGATTCTTTGATGTTGATAAATTAAAAACATTTAAATTTAGCTGATAAAATAATTTAGCCGTGACTTTTAGAATAATGCACAATATCATGTTATGAACGATAGCCAAAATATTACCGAGGCAGATCAATTACAAACGCAGGCGACTGATTCTTATTCTATCATGAGCGATCTTGCCGACTGTTTCTGCACGACGCTTCGCTGTCTTAAGAATGCTACAAAGACCTATTGGCCTATTATGTTGCCTAGTGAAGAAAACACGCCGAGAAATGTTGAAAGTGCTCAGTTATAACACAGCACCATGTTTTAATTTCAGTAGGAAATTTTGGGCTTGGTCTTAAGTTCAAAACGTTTGCTAATCACAAAATCACATACTTCACTAATTAATCTTAAAAACAATTGATATCGTAAAAAAGTTCCCTAATTTAATTTTAATTAGTTTAAGAATACTCTAAGACAAACAGTAGGTAAACTCGACAGTTTATACATAGAACTTTGTAAGATAAAATTGAGCTTAATATAATTTGGCTGTAGTACATCAATGGTAAAACAGCAAGATATGTTGATTCATTATTACAATAACTAATAGTTTTTTTTCAAACTTTCAACCCCAATTTATTTGTGGCTTAAAAAAGTTGTTAAGGTGCAGATATGATTATGAAGCAACTCAACTCATGTGTGTTTTAATCCTTAGATTTTCCTAACAATCAAAGTAAACCATTGTTAGCTTTTGAATAGCTTATAAGATAGCCGCATCTCTTATCTCATTGTAATTAGTTGGTTAAAGCTATTTTATTATAAATGAATTATTTTGAAACGATGTTTAAAGTACGTATTTTTACAAATAACGAAATAACAGAAAGTCTTGAATATTGAAATTGTAATTTAACTCAGAAAACCTTTAGTAGGTAAATATTAAAAAACAACTTTACTTACCTTTTCGATGATACATAAAAATAAAATTACAAATTCCTGATATAGCAAACACACACCACAAAACTCTGGCTCTTTTTTACAATTTCACCTCAACAAGTGAACCGCTTCAAGTGATTGCGTTTGTCGCAGACTTTGTCCCCGGGGGCTCTGGGCGATTTTGTCTGATTGAATCGCTCCATGGAGTAAATGGATGTCCTTCTTCTGATTAGATTATATTCTATTCTAGGATATTTTATTCTTTTCCAGTCTGAATAAAAGTTGTGTGTTATTCGTAACCGCAGTGTTTTACATTGGTCCCAATTTTTGTTTAACTGTTTCTTTAATAACTTTATTGACCTAAAACATTTCTTAGAATTCTAAAAACTAAAGAACATAAACAAATCCTTGTCGCCGGTTTGATGTTCGATTAGGAATGTCTGTGCCATCACGAATTTACAATGGTGCAACCATTTGCAGTAGCCAACTAATCTCCATTTTGGCGGCAGATTTACAGGTAACCTAGTTTTAACACGGTATAACTATTGATTAAATACTTTGTGAATTTCATAAACATAAGGTTGGTCGTAAGATATAAAAAAATTAAAATCAAATCGATATTGTTGGCTCAATGGCGATTGCGTGTGGTATTCCGCGAACTTATTCCTACTGGCGCTTCACTAGTATGGAAATGTACGCTAACATCATTATATACATTGCGATTTTAATCATTGATTGATAGCAGGGTTTAAAAGCCGCACAATAAACCACACGATCCTCGTGTAGAGCGGAACAGCTGGGGAAGTTTGCCAGCGTCTTTAAGGGCGGAAGGAAGTCGTGGCGCCGAAGCCGAGAGCGGCGGAACAATATGGCGGTCATGGTATAGCTTTTCTTACCTGTTAACGGATAGAAATTCACGTTTATTGAGTTTCGAATGTTTTTACAATTTTTTACAAAAAAACACTATTACTAAGTTTTACATCCTTAACAATTATTGTCAGTGTTACAGATGTACTTTATCTTGAATCTCAATTTCTGTTGGTAAATTCAATTTTGCCACTCTAATTCCAAAATCATTTTTTTATAGCTTATGAACAAATTAACAACATGTAGGCTAGAGAACCCTAATTTAAGGTTGTCCCATTTAGTTAACAGAGCTTCGATAAAATACAAAACTTAAACCTAGAAGGTATGTTGCCATTTACATCGGGTGACCAATTTTAATCCATAAATGAGCTTGAAAAACGACCACGGTTAGTTTGATAAACAAAACGTATATAATAAGTTTACATGTGATAACGATTATGTTAAACTCATATCATTCCCTTAATATCTTCTTAATATTAATATTAATTCTTTAAATTTCTCTTAAAACATTAACAGAGTACAGCACAAATTTAACGTAGTGAAAACAATTAAGTAAAAACGTTAATAAAAGAAAAACAAAAGTGTTCATCCCTAAACGGGCCAAATATAAGGGATAACCGGAAGTGCTTTCTCAGCTTCGGTCCCTTCCGCTGTTTATCATCTTCGCTCTTCCGGGCCATTGAATGCAATTATTGTTAAAATACCGCCAGCATTGATACTTGTTCCCCTAGTATATATTACTAATATTGTGGTGTCAATCTGTAACTGTTGCAGAATCTAAGGATACATTTGAATAATGTAGGTATTGAATGAACTTATTATATTTAGATGCAATTTTAAGAGTAAATCAGTTGGTGCATTGATTAGGTGTATTATCAATGTTTGGTGAAATTAATTTGCCTGTTTGCCTCACTTTTAAGTCTCAGTGTAAGCCTACTTCAACGGCTTATTTTACGTTATCTAATTTGAATGTATTTATCCGTAAATTGTTGAGAAATATTTCTAAAGTGATAAGGATATAGGAAAGTAATAATTCGTTCGCATGGAGATAGAACAACTGCCGTCAATGTCAGCAGATTCACAAAGCTACTGCTGGCTTTCATATTTCTCTCGTGCTTTGAATTCATTATACGAAACACTATTCGAAATCATTTTAGGCTATTCATATATCTAGCCGTAGGTATGATATCAACTTTAAAAAGTATGTTTTATGTTTTTTATAGTGTTTGTAATTGTTCTACAGTGTATTTTCTCTTTTGTAAGCTGGTTTTATGGTATTAAGAATGAATCAATGGTGTAAATAGTTTTAAAATGCCTATATTATTTATCGCACATGTCACTGTGTTCCTTAGTAATTTAATAGTTCTTTAAAAAAATTGATTATTTCAAAAAATTGATTTAAGTCCTCCTTTGAAGCTTACCCAAGGTCAAAGTGAAATATATACAAAAGTACCTACATTATTACTTTACATTTCTTTTCAGCACGCCAAAGTTTACTAAGACATTGTAAGAGAGATTGCACGTTAATCTTGCTTGATAGTAACGGATTACGAGAAGCTTGAAGTGGACAGAAATGCTCACCCACCGTTTTAAGGAATCAGTCTTTTATTTATTTCTTAGGAATTCATTTTTGGTAAAGAAGTTTAATTCCCGGTTGAAAGTATTCCATAGTACCTAAGCTACAAAAAGGCAACTTTTAGGTTTGTATGAACGCCCAAACGTAACGTTTGAAAGAGGTTAAGTAGGGATTGTCGTGACGTGATTGGAATTTTAATATATTTGAAATTAGAAGTCTCTATATTTTCTATTCTATATGACTAGAACTTGTATTATTTCATTTCATGATAATGAAGAGTACTAGCATCAAATTTCTTTTTGGCAAATTGTTTTTAACCACGTTTTTATCCAACAACTAATTATTTCAACACTTTTCAAGTATTTCAACTAGTATCATGTTCGCAGACTTTTATTTTGTTAGGAATTGGTTTTGGACTAATGAAATATAATCACAACTAATAGAGCAACTGACTTTTAGAATTTCCATTTAATATTTACCAGTGAAAGGTAAGATTTGTCAAAATCTAGACATCCAGATACTCGGTCCAACAACGCTCATATAGCTGGAGTTTAATCTTAATGTCTGAAGAAAAGATTAACAGCCAGCAGTGGGCAGGGCAGGGACTGCAGGAGGTGTTTTTGTTGACAAAGTGGGGAGTGGCTCGTCGTGACAGCTACAGATTGTCAACGGACCCGGAGAGAAGAAGCGCTTTCCTTAAAAAGAGAACATAGTTTTACTTAATTAATCTTCTTAAAAATTAAATTTTATTTTTTTAAGGTAGGGGTTTTTATAAAAAAAATAATGGGACCCTCTTATGCCACAGTTCAAGTTTTTTAATTTTAAAGTTAGTTAAAAAAATGATTTTGGTAAAAAAGTGCTTTGGTAAAAAATTTACTTTATAAATTTTAAAAAGTGCTTCAGTTTATAAGTATGACGTGTACACAAAATGAACTTAATCGAAGGCAAAAGATTATAAAAATCAAGAATGAGGAGATAAACTGAAATTTAATGTTTAATATTATAAAAAAATAATCAAAGTAAGTGATGAAATGTATCAATCATAATTTTCTTAAAATCTAAATTAATATTTTAGTTAGTAAAGTTTACTTCAGTGGTGAGTTATACAAACTAATAAAGCCACTGCAGCATATCGAATTGCAATACAATAAAAATATAAAGATTATTGGCTTGTTTACCATAAATACAGTATATAACCTCATTTATTCGAAATTCAGGGGATAACAATTTTAGATCGAATCATAGGAAATTTGAAATATCGACGGTTTGAATTATAGAGGTTATTGTGAGTAAAATTCGAATTATGGAGGGGCAACTTTTATCATAAATGCTACTTTATGCTAGTTTGACATCAATTGCTAATGTCAAAGGAGACCTCCGCAGAAATTAGTCTTTGCGGAGGTCGGACTATTTACATACGCGTCCAACATTACAAAACAATTAAGGATAGAGATATATACAGGATAAGCATTTGTTTATGTTTCAACAGACATGTTTTTTGCACTCAGTTCGAATTTCAGAGGCTTACGATGGTCTTGGTTTGAATTGTAAAGGTTGACTTCGAATTTTAGAGACTACATTTAGAATTACAGCAACAAATTTCGAATTCTAGGGGCTTGAGTAGGCATTAATTCGAATTATAGAGGCTACATTATGTGCTAAAAATATTTTGAATTAGCGGTGTATTTCTTTTAAGAATATTAGAGATTTTTTTCTGGGAAAGGATAAAACATACCAATTATAAAGGTTTTCGAGTTTTCGAGGTTCGAATTAGTGAGGTTCTACTTTACTCGGTCTAGCATTATTCCTTAAAAAACGCAATTATGTATAATACACATATATTTAAAGATGTGCACATGATTTGTACTTATATAAATTTCAAAATACGGCTTTCGTGGTAAAAAGAGTTTTCCTTTATATATATTTTAAATTCGGTTCTGAATATTTAAAGGAGGGAGAATATTTTACAAAAAATAAATGCAGGAGTTCCATAGCGAGGGAGTTTATTTCTTCACGCTTCGCAGTTTATCGCTCGTAATTTAATTTCTGTATTCCAAGCATATTTTACAGTTTTGCCAATACGGTTGTAGAATCAAGACTGCATGATTTCAATGCAAATATTTCAACGCGATCAAGACAAAACTACATATTACTGGGTTATTAGTTAAGTAATTTTTGCTTCAATTATTTATTATAATAACATAAGTTTTCTTAATATAAATTTATGTTTATCATTCCATGTTAATGTTATGTTTATCATTCTATGTTATGCTTATCCATGTTATGTTTCCATGTTTATGTTTCCATGTTTATGTTTCCATGTTATGTTTATCATTCCATTCTTATTCACTTTAAAAAGAGCCATAAGATTATAACCAAGTATGTAATGTTTTACAGACATGTGTTTAATGGCGATGCTAACATATAAATATGTGGACGTTTTTTTATAGCTAAAATTACACTTATTCTTTGACCTAAGTGAAGAGCTAAGTAAAAATGAAAGTAGGCTAAGTGATAAAAACATCATTTAAATTATTATAATTTTATATTCTTTCCAATGCTTATTTCAATGTATTTTTGGTTAACTGATAGCTGGGTAAAGAATGTAAGGCTTCAAATTTATTTATATAAATTTATCCGTAAATTGTTCATATTTTTATGATGATAGGTTTTGGAGTAATTGAATTAACATCTGTTAACCCTTGTTCGAATTAACATATGCCCTTTTAAATCGATCGTAGTGATGAGCTGAGATTCAAGTATGGTCTCAAACAAATAACTTTGCTATATCCGCCCGTAAAACTAACAATAACAATGTTAGCATTGAGCTCTCAAAATTGCTCATCATTTTACATCAACATTTTTTGTTTATATATTTACGCAGGAAGTAGAGGTAGATTACAGAAAATTAAACTATGAAAACTAATAAAAACATAAAAACCCAAACGTCTGTAGGACAATGATTAACGAACAATTTATCAAAACGACGGGTGGGATATCTTTTAAGCAATCTGTCAAGTCCAGTGAACAAATGAGATTGAAACTGAATAATGATAGGGAACACGAACTGACTTCAGCCATCATTTTCTGACAAGGAGAAAGACATCTATTTATTGTATTGGGTGGGGTTTAAATCCCCCCGTCTATGTTTCTTTTAAATATTCGTTGTAATGTTGTCCCTAGATCATAGCTGTTAAGTAGAATGTACTTAATTTTTCTGGGAGGCTATTTTGATCTAAAATAGATGGTAAATTAGTGACCATTTTTCAGATCATCGTAATATTTGATTGATTTCAACAACCTTAGGTGTGGTGGTTATTATCGAGTCATTTCCGCTATGTTGACGGATCTGAAATTTTTGTCAGCTATCTTGGATCTGAAATATTTATTAGCTATGATTTTTAGACACGAGGATAGTAGTATTGACATACACTATTTCCAATAGTTACTAGTTAATAGGTTATGAGAGGGTTTTGTAGTTGTTGTTTTATAGTATTTTACTGCAATACTTCTTTAAAAAGGTCAGTCACTAATGGAGTATAATGACACACTATAAAAGAAAAATCGGTACCATTCAAGACCATAAGTAACAATAAATGATTTAGCCGCGCTAAATAATTAAGCCATAACTTTTATTTTTGGTTCCAAGACCAGATAGATTCTAAGTTTAATAATGCTACGAAAACAAAAAAATAGGGTTATTAATGATAGCCCTATTAACCAGTACTTGTCGACTGGCAATATAATTTACGATCTGTTTGTTGGATTTGGGCACAGCCTGTTATTATAGCAAATGTCGGAATGAAGGTGAAAAGAGTGTAACTTGATGCATGTGCTGATAGATTATAAGATGAGTAACAGACAGAGACGTTTAAACCGACCCACCAAAATTGTAACTTACAAAACTGCGGTAGACGCAGCTTGGCCCATATTTTCATTTTATTATATAACTGAACAAATCGGCCAACATAATTATTTCCTATCCTCATGGCGATTGGATAACTGGTAACTGGGTCCAGTGTCACACGGTGAAATTGTCTAATGTCGCTAGGATTGAAGTTAAAAACAAACATATCGTCTTAAAATCAACTTAAATCACTGAATATATAATATCCTAATTATTGAATTAAAAAATCATAGATTTGGAATTATTTTATTTCAAAAATTTGAACTATTAGAACTAAAATTACATTGTTCTCCATTAATATATTTTAGATTTGGAAATCTTAATATTAACTTTTGTTAATAAGTAGTTAATAAGATTGTCGATATGCAAAAACTGTAAAAGTGTTTGTAAAAGTGTAAAGTAGACAACAGAACAACATTATTCATTAAGTTTACTACAGAACAACGTTATTTTTTTCAACACAAACAGTAACAATAAGTTAATATTTTAAAAATTACCTTATTATTACTGTTTTTTAATTAGCTAGATGATTATCATATTTCATGAAACCTTCATCACGATAATGGAACTAATAATTATGTTATGTAGCAGAATGTGTGATCAATTTATAATTATATTAATTTTTGTTTACAAATCTTAAAGTGTATTATAAAAAAAGTTGACTCTATGAAAAATTATTTTAATAAGTAAAATAATACCCTCCTCATTGTAATTGCTTCATGAAACAATTTCACGCTTTTCTGAAAATAGACTTTTAGATTTAAATATCATATATGAGCATATCTCTGTTGTTTAGAATCAAATTTTCTCGTTGAAACTTTCCTATTGTTTCAGGGAATCTTCAGTCCTTAAAACTTCTTACTAAAGTTTATAACATAAACAGAATAACACGTAATAAAAGTTAAGAACAAAAAACCTGTAACCAAGAGAGTACCGAAAACATCCTAAAGTTCTGACGAAACTTTGTATCACAGAATTAATCCCACATTTTGAAACAACATGCGTTATTATGTTTTACTCAGTAAAGTAGGAGTTTTATAATAATATAAGCGACATTTTGTTTTCAAAATATAATTGATGTAAGTTTCAAATTGGGATATGGTTTTGATAAATGTGCATTTAACTCAATTTCCTCATACTGCTGTATGGGTAGGTTAGGAAACCCACTCTACGCTAAGGTAACTGGTACGTTTTATTAATTATTTTATCTAACAATGTAAACAAGCGATTATTGTAATGTTCTGTTTCCTGGGAAAGGTTTCTACTTAATTAAGTTATTTGTAACTAAGTCGTTAATTATGAATGAATAAAAATTAAGATCTCAGTATTGTTAATGGAATTTCAAGTTACTAGACCGTGTTACAGTTACAATGTATGTATTTACATTAATAACCTGATTTCACAGGTCATAATTTATTAATGGTGTATTGTTATTAACATTTTTATTCAAAAAGAATCTTTTTGTTCTAAAATTTAAATTTGTCAAGTTACCAATTTTAAATTTGACTACGAATTGAAATAAATGAAGTTCATTAAATCTTTGTGTTTTTAAAGAACTTTTTTTTACGAAAAAACTGTTTTGTATATTATGACAATATTTTAAATCGAAGCTCTAACGGCCATTTTTTACGATGCAAATTAACTAATTAATGAGGGAAGTTTCCTTTGAAAACGAAGCAATTGTGTTTAACTCTAAACTCAACTTTGAATCGGTATTAAGTCTCAACGTATTGAATGGATGAAGATTATAACTAACATTGGTTTATTAAGTGTCTTTGTAAGAGATTAACTAACAATCGGTGAAATCCTTTAAGTTATTAGCGATAATAAGCTGATACATTTAGAAAATCAAATTCATCTTCATCAGTTACAAGTTAACAATTAGTGAATACAAGTATACGCAATGTACTATTACAATAAACTGAAGTTTGAAACCAATTTAGTAAAAAGAGAGCCAAATAAAACCCAGTACCTCTAAATAAATAAACAACTCAGTCAATAGCCTATCATGCACAGGTTCATTGAAAATAGAACCGGAATATCAAGTGGGTTTCATTCGCTTTGGAATTCGAGCTAAACAGTTGAGTTCTCATAAAACATCAACGGCTTTGACATTCAATACGATAATCTCATCCAACGTTTGGGTTGAATGATCTCGTTGAAAAACAGCGACGAGGGATAACCGATGAAAAAATCCTTAGAATTGAATAATATTTATAAATGAATCAACCATCTTTCTTCATATTGTTCTGAACTTATACGTACGAAAGTTTAGTTAAATGTATAGTATTGAAACTGAATTTAGCGTTAAAATATTACTTGGGCATTTAATTTGTGTATATGATATGAAAAAAAAACGAACAGAACCCCCTCTTTAAATTTAGAGGCCTTTTAAGTGCATGACCCTTCAGTTAATCTTATTTAAGGACATCATTGCATATTAATTACACTCAGGATCAATAATAATTCATTTCAGAAGTACAATTTGAATATGCTTTAATGAAACAAAATGGCCTATTTGAAATTTTCAGAACTTCGTTATTAAACAAGTTTTTGTGAAGTTATATTTTTAGGTAAAATGATTAGTGGCATAAAAAATTGGAATTAAATTTTTAAAAGAATACTTTCGTAAATGCTTTAGGCTCTAAATGTCCACTTAAAATTGGTAAGCTAAATTTTTAACTATGGTCTGGCTCATATATTTTGTTTTTATTTGATGTTTTAACTGTACGTTTCTTAGCTAAATAAAACTTTTAATTTCATAGCGTAGTATTTTCATGATTTGATATTCCACCATTTCAAAATTGCATTCAAAGTGATTCCATATAAAATGAACGCTAGCATTTATTTTGGAGGTTCAAATAAGGCGATATTAATATTTAAATTATTTTATTGCTCATTTTTTAGGTTTGCAACGGAATATGTTAAACAGATAACCTAATGGCTGAAAGAAAAATACAGAGTCAATATCCATTATATTCATCCTTAGGCCTGTAAAGTTGCCTTAAGCCTTCGACAATTGAATCGTGAATTAAAAAAACCCCATAAGTGACATTTTTTACAAAATTCGTTTTATTAGTGAAATGTGAAGTTCTTATGTAAATGCATCTTTTTGTGCAATAACCACATAAGTCCAAAACTCATATACTCTTTTAATCTAGCTGAAAATTTTCCATTTGTTGTAAGAACACCACAAGTAACAGCGAACGAATTTTGTAAAAAATGTCACTTATGGGGTTTTTCTTAGATTACTACGAATATTAATGGTTGTATTCCATAAAACTGTCTGCACGCCATCTACAGCCCTGTAAAACCAGAACTGAGTTTTGTGGTTGACGTTTACCTCTTATCTTTTAATTGGAAAGGTAGGATTAGAAACATCATACTTTAACTGCCCCTAAAATGATTCAGTTTTCCAAACCAATACACAAATTGGCATATTTTTACTAGGTCTTGACAGTCTGTTGGACGAAACTCATAGCCTACAAAATATTTTAATACCTTTGTGGTAGCAAAAATTGATAAAAATGGTTTTGTTTGTAGGTTAGCGATGAGAAGCTACATTGAAATAAGGAACCGTAATTATTGAGCCGCTGAATTGAAGAAATACAGTAATGAAATTTAGTAGAATGAATAGGGTCAGCTGTTTCAACAATATAAATTATTTTAAATGTTCATGATGATGGGGCTTACCCTTATGTAAAGCTATAAAAATTATACATCATGCGGAATCCATATAAAAGGAAAAGGGTTTCAGAGTTAATTTCTTTAAAAGGCTTGAAAAATATTGTTATGTGCTGTGAGGTTTCGCAGGCCTGTGCAATGTGGTTACGGCAATATTTAAAACGAGTTATTTTAGCGACTTCATTATTTTTCTGCTGTAGAGTAGTTTTCTTATTGAATATAAACACATTTAGGATCTTAACTCTTTATATTTCTCGGCAATATCACGTATATTTATCATTATTTAATATTTAATCTTACCTTACGATCCAATATTTGTATAAAAGGGGAAACCTAGGTTTCAGCACCGCAATGCCATCATCAGTCCCATTTTTGTTATATATATTTTGGCAAGCTACAACTTTTCATCTTCTCGGTGTGAGATTTCGTCATTTTTTAAAAATATATTTCTTCACTTGAACATTTATAACATAAAAGACACATACAACACAAATTTTTCATGATCATGAATTGTTCTCCATTTCCAAACAAACATATTTATCCTTCGTATGTTAAATAATACCAATCAACGTAAATTGACGTAATCTTATGTGCCATTATTATAAGACACATTTTTATGTAAAATAGCAGGCTCTCTCTGTGAATAGTTCTTTGATTAGGTGATTAGGGTAGTATTATTTTCTTATTCACTCTTTGACTTTGTTATTTCCATAGGTTGAGATATGTGACAATGCACAAATATTGGTCCAACGAGACAAAACAATTCACACTGACCTATGTTCATTGCCGTTTTATTGTCCTGTAGGGTGCAATGCATTCTACAGCACAATGCAACGATTGGTTTTATGGTTTTAATGTATTTTTACCTGTTCTATTTGTATGCGCTTCATTTGTTTCAGTATTAAAACTTCATAGCTTGAAATGTTTAAATTACGTAATTTTTTAGCAACATAGTGCCTATGAAAACTTTTTTGTAAGTTGGTTAAAAAAAATATAAAAACTGATTAATCCAAAATATATCTGAAATATTCAGTAGTTTTCTTGACTTTGTGCGAAATGACTTCTTGTATTCGTGATCTTTCATTACTTTAATTTTTAGAGTTACCTGATTTGAGATTGAAAATGCATGTATTTAATAAACAAATTATCTGTGTCCGCTTGAAAAAGTTAATTAAATAATTAAAAAAGATATTAACTTAACTTTAAGTAAAAACAATTATTAAAAATTAATGTATTTACATTTTCCATTACATATTTTGATCACAATGTTTTATTTTTTATCTAACAAAATAAACATCACTTTTCCAAATAATAAAAAAATGTTGTAGATATTACAGGGTGAATTTGGTTGTCTCTTATTTCACAGCATTATATACGTTAAGCAATATAAAAAAACAGATCATATAAAACTCAAAAACAATAACTATGAATGTAAATTATAAATTTTTATGGTCAGAACGTAAAAATGTTGACGTTTATGTCGGCTGTCCTGCTGGTTTTCAAACCTACCTTGATGGAGAAACACAGTGGAAGACAAGAGCGTAATTTTTGTTTGTTCCACAATCCAATTTAACTTTCTCCATCTTCACATTTATATTACATTAAACAGAAAACCTATTACAAATTCTATTACTTTCACGTACTTATAACAACAAACCAGCTAAAGTACAATGTTTCTTTCAAGAAGCTTACAGGAAATATTATATACCTTTAGGAGCTAAAAATATTGTTTGTGTTTAAAATTCATAAATTGTTTGTATTCCTTTAAAAGGGCATGGAGTTAAACCATAATAGAAAACTCTTTATCATTCAGAAGTTAGCAGATTACATGCCAACCACGTGCACGTATTGTGAGATGAGTATGAGAGATAGATGACAACAAAAATATAAAATTACTCATTGTTTCTTCGTAAATAAGATCAGTTGATCATTTAGCTTTGGAGTTCATCATTAATAATTAAAAGCCAGATAATCGATGACGGCCGAGTCTTGATCGGTCCTTAAATAGCTGCACAACTTTATCGGGTTCGATCGGGTTAGACGGGTCTTGCAATGTTGCTGAGTTTACGGATAGTACTACAACCTCATAGCTAGAAATCAATTCATTATTGCCTAAGTTATGTGCCTTAATAATCACGTTGCACAAACGCAAAAAAGTGCTGAAAACTTATATTTAATATAGGTAATAAATCAAATTGAGTTTCTATCAGATTTTATATTGCTAGATAGATACATAATACATAATCTACAAATTTTCTGCCATCACGAATTTAAAAAAGGTTGGGCTGCATTTTATGCTCTATGATATATTTGCTTAGAAGCTATACTAGGGAGGAAGGTGCAGTTTTAATTCATTGACTCAAAGAATAGTTTATGGGTGATATGGAGATTTTTAATCCGAGTAATGTCGGACTAAAACTAAGGATTCTCTTGCTGAAAAAGGACTGGGATGTAAAAAAGTATGAGAAACATATGTCATTATTTCAAAGGTTTATAGCGCATAAATATTTATACACAAGATCCGATGTTTCATAAATCGATGTAGCATTTGGATGAGTAGATTATAACTTTCAACAAATTATAATAAATATTTTCAAAACATATCCTACATCAGTGAAATTTTTCTAAACATGCTTTAGCTTCACCAAGAGTAGTGTTTATTTCCAGATGCGATGGAGTGAGCCGTACGACTTATCAGCTTTACACGTGATTTAAGCTCACTGTGATACATTCTGAGTATGATGAAGCTTTCATTGAATGTTGTTTTCAGCGCTAACTTTTTTCAGAGTTGGAAAAATAAGTGAATGCTACTTTAAACACACAATTCTACAATTCTAAAGCCTGTTTGGTTTGTTAATGGAGATTTAATGATGAATGAAGAGGGTTGCAGTGAAGAGAGGAATGAAATGGCCGGTGATGGAAGTAGAGGGACATATGAGAGGAAGAGGAAGATGAAAGGAAGATAGGATATTAACCTCTATAGTTTTTATGCAAAAAACGGGTAAACATTATTTCTTCATTATCATCGCCGTGTAGGGGTAAGGACGAATTTATGGCCCTGCGACAATAATTTGTCTCTATCTAAAGAAATGTCCCCTGCCTCATTAAATATGGAGATAACGCGAAATTCTTGTGCAAGTACTTACCTTCATGTTGCGCATATATTTTAGTTATAAACTTTTCTCATAACTGATTATATGAGAGGACGGATTATCATGTTTTATGTATCCATATTGTTTCATTATTTTTTTTATTTTATATGTTAGTTATTTTTAAATTTAAATACGTTTCTTTGAAATTGATAACCGACTAAGGAGCAGGACAGATTAATATTTTGAATTCCGATATTAAATTAACTGCCGTATATAGTGAATATGATAATTTCTTTACTCTAAATAATTGTTGGATTAGCAGGGTTATCATTGCTTGAGTGGCTGCGGTTTTTAATTTTCAAACCTAAATTTTACCACAAGATCTATTCGAAATCAATTTTTTTCTAAAATAAATCATTCAATAAATTATTTAATTAAAATCTGAAAAATCTTTCACTAAAACACATTGAAAGCAGCTAGAAAAAATATTGAGGAGAAAAAGTAAAAAACTTGTACCCCCCGCCTCGGTGTTCATCAAACCGATCTGGGCCATAGGTTATTAAAGCTCGATATGAAATTTCAAAAGCCCTCAGGATGTTTGATCGTATTTGGCCCGCGATATGTCGTACTTAAAGTTTCATAATAATACATTTGTGTAAATCATTTGGTTTTATAGATGGTAAAACTATATTGTATGTGTTATTTAAACATGAACACTAAATCGTTGAAACTAATTAAACATCGTTTAAAAGGATGGTTAATTTTCCTATTTTTTTTCCTAAGATAAGCGCCCAAGAAAGGTCCAATAAGAAAGTAAAAATTTCTGAAGTGGCTGACTTAAAAATAATCATTATATTTATTAGATGCAACGGAAACATGTAAAGTGACTTTTTAAACATAAAAGAAACACGCCGTTCATTACATAAAGACATCTTTGTCTCTAAAATGTAGTTTTATAACTGTCTACAGAAGATCTCTATCAACTGTTCCTGTTATCGACGATAAAATGCCGTAGGTTTATAAAATTTATTATTTAGTCGAGATAAAATAAAATGAAATTCACCTACTTATTATATATAAGAAGTTTTACTTTAACTTTGTTGGTACAATGTACAACTTTTCAACAAGACATCTTCACAATTTCGCGGTATTTACGATATTACCGAAATTAGTTAACACTAAAATTAACACATGCGTTCATTAGATGTTTGCCCTTACGTCACCGGTGGAAACGAGATCATATGAATCTTCCAATACTGCCACCAATAAATATTGCCATAGAAAGGTTGAAGGGACTTCACAATATGCCACCGAATGTAGACATAACCTATATTGTATTTACGAGACACATCGTAATTTTTAATTTACGTAAATACATTGAAATCTATAAAATCTATTTATTTTATATCGTTTTATTTCCCCAATCAGAAATGTGTCTTGACAGTATGAAACCTAACATTTACACTAATTATTTCGAAGGGCAAGGAAGAAAATGTATCCAGGTTATAGTCAGAAATCTATTCATTAAATTATGCGATGCTTTACTTACTTACTTTTTTGTAAAAAGCCTTCGATTTGGTTATAGACAATAGTAAATGCAGCTAATCCTTGTATTTGAAATCAAAAAAATATTTATTGGATTCATCGTCCTTTGAAAGTATAAGCTAGCATGACGATAATAACTAGAAAACTTAAAATTAGTAATCAAGTACAACACAACTGACCCCTTCACAATATTAAGAAAATTACAGATAGCTCAATCATGGATTTCTACTAAGTTAAATCTTAACATGGATATAAACCTCCATAAATCACCAGATTTACACAAACTCAATAATTTTAAGTCATGGAAATTTTGTGTCATGAAACAGATGTTATGAGGTCTTAGTGAGTCTATGAGTCTATGAGATTAGTGCCTTAACTCGCTGAGATTTACACGTCCTTAAGTTAGTTTAAAAAGAGTCTGGTAATGCAGTTAGGAGATTGGCGCCGGCCAGAGGAGTTGGACAACTAGATTATATCCAGCAGAACACGCGTGGGCGGCAATTGAATTAACAACAGCTCCAAAACTCGCTCCCATCCGTGACTGGTGTGCACAATCTTGTAGTGAAGGTGGGACCTTTAACCTCATCCTAGATTATTGTATAAAGTAAAAATAGAAACTTTATCTGAAATATTTCAAGTGTTTTTCTTTTAAGTGATTCATTTGCGTCGTCTGGTTGTTTGGAAAATTGTGAAGTTATGGAAGTTGTGACAGGTCAATTAAATACTACGATGCAAAAAGTTATGATCCAATTTTGATTGATTTTGCACACACTTTAATAAATTGAATCACTAGTAATACATGCTTAACTAATTGAACTAAGTTTAATAAACTTGTAAATGTTTTTCGTTGTAAATGTTTTTCGAACTGCCCTAGTCCTACAATGGAAAAAGGTACCTCATGTACCTTTTCCCATACACGAATGATTCGCCTTTTTTACCGAGTTAATGAAGCAACAGACGTCTACAAAGCAGGAGACGAATTAAATCGTGGCAGAGCCGCTTTTGCTGGCTGACCATTTTCATTCTGTATTTACATTTGCATCCTGTTCTTCACATTCAATTTTGAGACATATAATAAAGTTGTGTTGTGTTAGGAAAGGTTTTATTGGAACGTAAGGCTGCCACTAGTAAATAAAAACATACTAACAGTAACATATGTTGCATTTTAAGACAAAGTGATTGTACTTTCCGCATAAAAATATGTATTCCACAGTCCAGTTAGGTTACCAATTGTAATGGCACACGACTTCTAGTCTCTTAGGAGTAACGAGATGTTTACAATTAGTATATTACGTTACTAGTCCGGGAAGTTCTATTTTGCGGACAATAAGCAAAAAAAAAAAAAAAACAAACAATAAGCCACCAATAAACAAGCATTAAACGTCGGTTTTCTGCAAATCAGCTGATTGCTGATTCCGTTCTTTCTAGCCTAGGTCGGATAGGAAAAAAGTAACTGAAATCAGATCTTTCTGTGTTAGTATGATGAAAAAATTTAATAGAATTTTTCTTCGCATTATTCATAGTCTACTTTTAACTGAAAGTAATTTAATGAGTCATTAAATAACATAATTTGTCAAAAATCAATTTGGCAGTCATGGATTTACATTTGATATTTTACCCTGCGCAGAAAAAATTTTAATTTTACTGTAACACTCTTCTTTGTCCTATACAAACTAAAAATCCTGTGCCTCAATATAAGTCACACTTAAAATAAGTTCATCCACACTTCATTATTAAAGTATATAAATAATGCAATAAACGTTTTACTAATGTTATTACGTAACTTTTTCAAGTTAATCTGTGTATGTTGTTGAAAATAAGTGATTGTAATAATGATAATGTGTACAGATGTAATTAATTATTATCTCGTGGATTCAAAAAGTAAAACCAAAATATAAATGTATTTCGTTGTAATGAAAGTATTTGAAATTAAATTAACTAGGTTCTTCCCAGATCTTTTTGAAACTATAATAATAAAAATATATATTTTTTAATTTCATCCTTTTGAATAATTTTATATTTTGGCTGATATGTTTTTTCAAGAACTTTATTATTGCTTCTAAAAGCTAAATAATTAACCTCCTATGAACAATGGTATTTTTGTTCAACCAATGAATAAAACTGTTTAGTTTGATGTGTTTGCAGTTTACAGCTTTTCATCTCGGTTAGCAGCCTCAATGGAATAGTGAATGATCATTCATTTCCATCTTTTACAAATATATATTTAAATTCCTATATCCTAGTATAACGAATCCTCCATATATAGCTGTCCTCGCAATCATAATTACTTTACAAAAAATAAGCAATAACCACACAAACGAAAATTCTGAAGGAAAAACTCTAGAAGATGAAAGATTAATTAACTCAAGCTTAATGAGGCAAAAAGGATGGAGCTTTCCTTACAGTGTCAGGCGTTCATCTTGTAAACTGCTTGAGGTTAATCTCCCAGAAACATTTGGCATTTGTCGTTGTCAACAAGCGCGTTCTCATTTTGTTTCCAGTATCAATCACTCTTAACTTCACACCGCGATGAAAATTCAATTGGATTTTAAGACACATAAAACGGAATTATTTTTACTATTAGCTACAAAAAATATTTTGAAGTGAACACTTTACTATTTTCCTGAATCCAAATATGTTACGGTCCACAATGTGAATACAAGCAAATACTGATAATTGTAAAATAATAAAAATGTTTAGTTTTACTAAATTTCGCATTGTCAAATTATCTAATTGTGTATTTTACTGATTTTTATGTTGTATCATGTAATGTTGACACATTAAGGTATCATTGTTAGCTACATGTTTTTGGGCGAATTAAATTTTAGGACTGTACAGGATTAATTGTAAACGTAGACGAAACGCGGTAAATAATAACGCCATTACGAATTTTGTTTTGGAATTAGGTTATTTATATTACCATTTGTGAATAAAATCATTAAATTGATCCCTCACATCAGGTGCGGCTAAATGAGTTGTCATGGGCAACTAAAATGTTAAAAATAAATTAACTTAAAGTAATTTTTTTAACACTTTAGAACTGTACATTTATTACCTACAACCGACCAAAACAATGAAAAAAAAACAAATTGAAATAACGTAGGCAATATGGTATTACAGTGCTTCTGTAATTCTAGTGCTAATTATACTACGCTACTAATATGAATATTAAAACATTAACTTTCCAAAACTACATTGACACGTAAGTTGACTTTAAGTATTGAATACAAGGTTTTTCTACACATTGTAGGGCAAGCGACGCGCCGGTTAAAACCTAAAATTCATATATCAAAATCAGTGCATACATGTTACTAATTCGGAACCCATCCTAACTGAGAATCTAAAATAAACTACAACAAAGACGAAAAAAGAAATACAAAAGTTTGAACAGTACCATTTTCAGCAATACAAATATGGCGCTTAGCAGAAGTGAGTAACTAAAAATGTCTCTCAGGAGACAACGCGGGGGATCGTTTCTCAGGAAATATTGTGATGCCGATTATATTAGGTCCCAAGAGGTCGTCATACTTCCCTGCATTGCGCTTTCGTAGGGAACCACTGCAGGGTAATATTGCCGAGGGGAGTTTCAGATGTATAAAGAAGGTGCATTGACAAGATATGATACAGAAAGCATCTGAAGTTATAGTTTTATTTGAAGGGATTATAGATGCACAAATATTTTGGAACATTAAACAATAATTATTTTAAAGTTTTCAGTATATTAGCAAATAGCAGTCTTTTTATCACCTGGTATTTATTGCAAAACCAGTGTTCATTTGGACTTCAAACAAGAAACCAATAATATTCAAATTATAATTTATATTTTTGTGCGAATATTTTTTAACCTTACTAAACCGTTTATATGCTGTAAAATAAAAATGTCAAGTTAGTCGAATTTCTGTATTTTTAAATTCTTCAAAAATGTATATTTTTCGTACAGTAACATGAATGTATATTGTAGATAATTTAATAAGAAAACGTTGTTAACAAACAAACCTTTTCAATTTAACATACTAAAAAACTTCACTTAATCCACAAGGGATCTAGGTACAAGGCTTATTGAATATTCGTATATTTACTCAAAATGTTACTTGTACCATCTAGGGAGCAGTGCGAATAACATAACCAGCAACGGTAAAGGTTTAAGTCGTTAGAAAGGCTATTACGGCAACGAGCAAATGTAAAATTACTTGATTCAATAAAGTCACCAAGGCTGTCCCACACAATTTTTTCAGCATTCTCACTCTTTTCGTTTTATTTATATTTCCAAATCACACGTAGTCAAATATGGTTTACATTAGTTCAGTTCAGAATAATTAACCAAATTAATTGATTAAGGTTAATAGCTCAAATAATATTGTTTTCTTTTTTGTTAAAGATTATCTTTTTAGGCTCCTGCTTGGTTCTTATTGATTCTGACAACCCCTTCCATTATTTATTTTATAAAACAAATGTTCAATTCTTAATAGAATAGACATTTATCCTTTTTAATGTTTATTCCATGTGCGATATAATCTGAATACTAATCAGTGATGGCAAATATCCGCAAAAAGCCAAATCAAAATATAAAATAACCATCACCAACAATGGATTTCTCTCTTAATTACTTACTGTTTGTGATGTTGGCACCCTGCTGTCAATTGGGTTAACTTGAATTCACTTCGTATATTCCAATTGGTGAAGGAACTGGCAAGGATTAAATTAAATTGACTCCTCGTGAAATGTAAGTTTATAGCAATTAAAATTAGAAACTGATTGATTTGCATTGTATAAAATATTATATAAAGTCCATGATTCAATTCTCAGTTTATACATATTTGACATACCTATGTAAATAACTGGAAACCCAAGATTTTCAAAATCACTGTTTCACATTTCATGTTCTGTTTTGTCATAAATTTTGCACATGTTCATAATTTGTAAATTTGCCTTTTAAATTCATTTTAAATAATTGTATGTGAATAATACTAATTTGTCTGGATTATTTGTTTGTTTCCAGACGAGGTTCGAGTCTAAGGATTATTCAAGTCCAAGAATTATTTCATTATAAGAATTATGCAGGTCTATGAAATTATCTGAGTCTAAGAATCGATAATTATAGTTTTCAAGTCAAAAACTAACTTTAATCTGCAAAGTAAAATTATTATCTACAGCTACATTACCAATTGTGATGCCAGCCTTCCTCAAACTACCAGTAAGAATGTTCCGTATGTTTCAGCTTCACCCTCCATTTATAACTAATTACTTGCAGATATGTCAATAAATTTGTACTTCTACCAAGAACATGTTCATTTCATTCCTAGCAGCAAATTGAGTCTCAAAAATTTATTAACATTATTATACCAAATGGCTCATATGGTATAATAATTGTTGTTTGACATATTTGTACTTTAAATGCTGTGTTAATGCTTGGTGTAAGGTCGTTTGGTCCCTAAAGAGCAACATTATAAACGGATTAAAAACCAATCAGTGGAGTTCAACCATTGCTATTAATGGATTGTTCGTAGAATTACTTGAAATAATCGCCCCTCATTTCATGAGGTCTACCCTCTAAAATTTTTTTTTTTGTAAGAGACAATCTCAAATTTATCAAATTTCCTATGGTTATACCTCCTCTGTAACCGTCACGGGACAGATAAGTTTATAAGTTCGATTCTTGCAATCGTGTAAATACGATTGATTTATTATATTCCTTATCAAACATACCAATTTTCCCAAAGAATTTTCACTAAAAATAAGACTGAAAATTTAAAGATTTTTAAGCGAGACTATATTCAAAAGTGTGAAGGCTATTTAGATATATTTTAGTAGAAAATTAAAAGAATACTAATTAATTTGTTGATGAATGCGATGGTTATATTGTCGATAATAATGAAGCAAATGAAAGGAACTAATTTGTCTATATTTTTTATTGAAAGATCTGTGTAACAATATGTCATGCCAACTGTTAAGAATGACGAATAATCAGAAAATCTTGTACGTACGAAGATTACAAGTCTTGTACAAGTCTTGTAGTACGAAGATTGTACGAATGTTGCAAGTCTTGAAAGTGACATTAAACATCGAAACCCCAACTAAAAAACAACTACAACATTCCTGCAACTAAAAACGTGTTAATATTAACACCTATAGGCCTAGTAACCCATTACTTAATAATTATTAATTAAAAGTATTAATTTAATTAATTATTATTTAAACTAAGATACTGAAATGAAGTAAGTATACCTTACATTATACATTTGGGTTGTTATTTGAACTTAAAGTTAGTAAATCTTGTCTTAACGTAAACTTAATTAACTCTTATATAAAAATATGACTGCACCATTGCTTTAGGTAAATTAAACATCTACAAAATGTTATAATTTCTTTGTTATTTATAATTTTTATTTTCAATAAATCAGCCCGTTTCATATTTGTTTACTTTAAATAAACCGCATACCAATAGATATATTAAAGAATTGGCCCCCTGGTTAAATGGTATGTTATATGGTTCGTCCCCTACTTTTTTTCAGATACTAATTTCAGACCCCAACCATAAATTTGAATTGTTTTAAATGGCAAAGGATTCATGTAATCTGGAAAGTTACAATACAAGTTTCAAACAAAATCCATTTTATTAATCATCATCCGTCATTGTCTTGCTGAAAATAGTTGAAAATCAAATGAAAAATATTCTTCACACTTCTTTATTACAGTATGATTGATTATCGTAAGGAAAGAGACCAGAAGGTGCCCAATGGCCAAAATATACAATTGCGTACTCCGCGTGACATTTGTACTTGATTTCCTGCAACCAAAAAACGTGTTAATATTAACACTTATAAGCCTGGTGACATATTACATAAAAATTATTAATTTAAAAGTATGAACTTAATTAATTATTAATTAAACTAAGATACTGAAATGAAGTAAGTATACCTTACATTTTGCATTTGGGTTGTTATTTGATCTTAAAGTTTATAAATCTTGCCTTAACGTAAACTTTATTAACTCTCAAATAAAAATGTCTTATACTGTTAGATTACGAAATTATTGATTACATTTATATAATCAAAGCGGACTGTTAAATAAATGGTCCTTTGGTATTATACGGAGGCCACCCTTGTACAGCGCGCTGCGGCGGTAATGTAAGGTTAGGTTATCTTAAGTATATTTGCGGGACTTTCCTCGTTTCGTTACGAATCGAAAGATACCAGACGAGTCATTCTTTCGCCCACCGAATCCCGTTGACAGGTGTTGCGCTTGCTCCGGTCAACGACCTGACCTTGGCCTACATGGAGGGTATTTGGAGCGCGAAATTATAACTCATCTGTAATTGTTCGATTCATAACGAAACAAGGAATGTCTCTCGAACATATTTACGGTAACCTAACCAAACCTCGCCGCAGCGGATGTGGCAGCTAGCGATCGCAGCGACGCGTTCAACTCAATCCTCGCCGACACTGCCTTCTGGGAGGCAGAAAACAAACACCACTCATCAAAATTAAGTTAAATTTGGACAGAAAGTCAAACAAAGTATGTTCTTTCCGATTATGAAATTATTTTTGGTATTTAGTAAACATATCGCTAAAAGTAGTGGCCTCCGTATAATACCAAAGTACCAAATAAATAATAAAGGTTTTCGCACTTGGAAGTTGCTTTCCGATTACATCACCGATTGTCATTGATTTTTTAGGAAGACAATTTTAATTTTTATAGTGGAACACCCTATATTTTATGGCTTTAAAAAAAAATTGATTTTGAGAACTTTTTATTCCTTGAAATTTTTCTCTAAACTCAATGTTTAAGGAAATATGAACAGTTAAGTTTAGATTTCTCCTTGTTGAAATGCCAACTGCTAATAATAATAAAGGGTTTACTTTTATAAAACTTACGTTGACATCTGGTCCGTCTTCTTTCAGATAATAATCCAGTTGAATCGTAGGTAATGCTTTGTCTCCATGATTCTAAAATTATATAAGAAATTTAAAGAACTGCATCCCTATACAATATTATGCCTTTTGGGCATTTGTTCCTTGTTTTAAAAGGAAGATATTTTGTGATATAACTATGAAGCTGCAATGCATAATTTTCCTTTTATCTGTATGAGTACGTTTTAACAAGTGGTTACCTAGCTTTTGAGCTTTTAGTACTAACTTAAAACTGAATGAGTGTATTGAGACCATAAGTACCTACTTCTGTATGAATTATCAGATTTATGTTTATAGCAATCAATAAGGGGCTCATCTTCAGTTTTTAAAACTTAATAATTATTAAAAAAATATTTTCCTAAGGTTGGAAAACGTCAAAAAATAAAAATGCTATTTCCTTTACAGAGAAAGGACAGGTCTACTAGAGTTCTTAAATAGATAAAAATGCGAAGTAAATACGTTTGTCTTTAAAACAATAAATTGTGTAATATACATATTGAGTTTTATTCAGCATAGCAGTACGTCACGTAGGTTTTTCAGTATTTTTCGATAACAAACAATCCCTAAGTGTAAACCTCTAATTTCTTTCTTATTCCAGTCTTACGAAACATTAAAATACATGGTATTCGCTTAAAATTGAGACCGACCTGTTTTCTTATACAAGATGTTAGGATATTAAAGTAGTTTAGCTAAAACTTTTAAGCTAAAGAACCTCGGGGAAACATTAAATAGTGCTCCAAAGGTCCAACATACTCGGACATTTCTTATCAAATTTTATTCATAAATGTATCACTCCGTTCGTATTCCAACTCTTTGCTCATTCTTTTTTTCTCCATATCTTTTTCTCTTCTACATAAAATCTTTCCATAGCCTTTTAATCACAACTTGCGACTTAATATTTTTCAATTTATTTTTATTTACTTTGGTTAAATATATTATTTTTCGCCGCAGCAGACGCACAGGTATTACTGACTGTCTGCTCATTCCAAGGACTATTTATAACCTTCTTTTAACAGCTAAATACTAATTATGAATATTAATTCTTGAATACAATCATTTACTATTGCAGTAAAATAATTTTTATACTTTAATTTTGGCCTGATAGGTTTTAAAATCTTTGGGAATAAATGTGTCTGTAATTCATTAATTCATACACTATATGATATATTCAATAAAGCCCCTAATCTACAACTTTAGGGCATTAGTTATAAATTGCCCTCTTAGGCAATTTAGAACTTTTGGTTCATGAGCTACTAAAAAGGCTCAATCGTTACTCAATCTTCAACAGAATTCCTTGTGTATCTTCTGTCCATCTTCTGATGTTCTCAATTTTGACTTTATGCGTAATTTTTACGCAACCAAACCTTTTATCCGAATGCTATGAAACTTTGAGAAGTTTTCTGTATTACCCTTGTTAAATTTATCCAACTTTGTTTTTGAATCATTTAAGGCCCGTATTTTGGGCTTCTAAAGTTTTAGTGTTTTTCCTTATAGAAGAATTTAAATAAACATAAAGTTGGATCAACTGTGAAAGCTATAATTTTTAGTTTAGCGGAATCACGAATAGATGTTTTCAGCTTTTTTATCACAGATCTAAATACAAAATGAGTAGAAATTAATCGTTGTGAACGAACAGAGAATGGTTACAGGTATCTAATATTAATGATTAAATATCTAGTAATTAATGATTATATGGATGACATTAACTTACATCCATTGATGCACTGACTGGCTCTACAGAAAAGTGTTTTCCAGGAAATTGTTTCTCCTTGATTGATTTGATACGATTTATTATCCTTTGGACATCGGGGTCGTCAAATGGTAATTGATCAACTTTGCCATCTTCCCCACTGGCAAAAACCTTAAATCAAAACCTTATCAAATATGTTATTATGTTTATTTTAAACCTTGATCAAGGTTATATTTTCCAGTATCAGAATACACCCTGATAGTAAAATACCCCCCTTCCCTTTTTTGACCTTTCTGATTGTGAAGTTTTAAGGGGGTATTGAATGATGAATGCATTTTTGGCTACATAAAATACGTTTGATGCCTTAACTTATTTCTATCTATAAAATTACGCAAGCAAACGTTTTTAATACTTGTCGGCGTTTCGTTAAAAATATGGGAGAGGATTTGTTGAATAGTCTCCACCCAAGGATCTTGGGAAGAATATAGCCATTCTATGATAGTTACAATAAAAAATAAGATATCACATAAAATATCTACTTTAAAAATACTAGTATTTGAATAATGATTTCTACTGGATGATGATTTATTTACTATTTCCTTATGCCAACAACAAATTATTCTCACCCAAAAACATGTCTTTCAAGTATAGGATGTTTCCTTATGCTAGATTTGAAATTATTGTTTTGATAAAATACATTTTACAATGAAGACATTATTTATATAAATAAATCTTACTTTTTTCAGTTCGCTTAGAGAATTTACCCCTGAAATCACCTTTGTAATAAGCCACCTTTACAATGTGGCCAGAATGGACATGTTTTCTCACAATGTACGTTTTTAACAATATGTTTATATTTTACAAGGTAAACAATTTTTAATGTTATTTTAATATACATTTTGTATTCTGATATATTTTCCTCATTATGACAAACTAACATATAATAATTACCGACCACAAATGCTCCCAGAAGTAAATACAATGCTACGTTGTAATGCATTCTTCATTCAATTGCAGCCTGGGCTTCGAAACCTGTAAACTATATGATTGTATGTAGTTGTTTGATTTTTGACGCTATTGGTGTAATATATACTTATAAACGTATTGAATAAATACAGCGTATTGATAAAACAATTAATAAAAATATTATTAAAGAAATTATTATTGAAATTTATAGGTTAAATTGTCGATTTGTACTATTCATGTACGGCGTAAATGAAATTATATGAATTGGCAGTTTAATGAAGTTCTATGACACCTATAAAGGTGCGCAAGCTTAAATAAAAATAATTTTACATAATTGGTTTACTTATTAATTAAGATGGTTGATTTGTGTTTATCTAAAAAAATTTTCTAACTTGCTCGATGAATAATTCTTCCCATTTAGTAAGTAAATGAATACTAAATTAATTTATTAATAAGTTAACTAAAAAAATTAAATTCATTCATTATTATGAATAATCGAAAATTTAATATTAACTATGCAAGTGATTGGGTACGTACCAGAGAACAATTACTCATTAACCTACGGACTTCTACATTAACCAATATTCAGCTCATACGAATCTTATTGTCTTCAAATCTTATCTTAAAGGCTTGACTACAACTAATAATGAAACCCATTCAATGAACCTTTGAACCTTTGTTATATAGTCTTCAAGCAGAAACTGAACTGCCTTTTCATATGTCTGTCTTTATAAAATACTAGCGGATATACCCGTAGTTCCGCCCGCTGAAAGGTTAACTAATTTAAAATAAATCATATTAGATTATGTTTCTTCTAAAAAAGTTTTGGTAATTGTTTGATATCTCCCCCTACGTTCTAAACTTTTTTATATCGTACAGATTAACTTGAAATTGGTACATAGTTGTAGGAAAACATTTTTTTAAATTAATTAGTACAATTTAACATATTCTTCTCTAACATTGGCATCTCTAACATATATCTACCTAGAGTTCTTTCAACATTGTTTTTAAGGCCTACAGATGAGAATGAGGTGTTGGAAGTCGTGGGATCCCTGAAATGCAGTGACTCGGCCGGAAGGGAGAGTGTTTCTTCAAGGTTATTAAAATGTGTGGGAAATATTCTTGCTAGCTCGCTTGCTCATATTGCCAACTCCTCTTTTGAACAGGGGGTATTCCCTGAGTCCCTGAATCAAGCTGTAGTCAAACCTTTATTCAAGAAGGGGGAGGCTGCTGATAGGAATAACTATATCGCCCCATATCAATAACATCCACATTCTCCAAGATACTCGAAAAGATCTTTCTCAATAGACTGTTTCCATTCTTGGCTTTCAATTTTGTTCTTTTTAAAAATCAATTTGGCTTTCAGAAAAATATTTCCACAGTTAATGCCATGTTCAGTTTCATTTCAAATGTTTCAAGAGCCTTAGATGATCACAAATATGTTTTCGGCCTTTTTTTTTATTTAAGCAAAGCTTTTGACATGGTTAATCATGGTTTACTTTTGGAAAATATGGAATGTTTAGGTATTAGAGGTATTCCCTTGAATTGGATTTCGTCGTTTGTCTTGAACAGGAGGCAGACAGTGAAGGTAAATTACGTTGACAATAGGGGCTGTATAAGGTTTCATGAATCTAGTGAAGTAGCTGTTAGTTCCGGTGTCCCTCAAGGGTCGGTCCTTGGACCGATTCTTTTTTAAAAATTCATTAATGACTTTGCCAGTAATGTCCAAAGTTCAGATCTTTGTTTTGCAGACGATACTTCCTTTTGTATCAATGATCACACCATAATTGGTACTGAAATGAAGGCTTTCATTCATAGTAGTCTTTTACTGCAGTGGCTGGAGGATAACAATCCTTCTGTAAATACTGGAAAATCCAAACTCATTGATTTTAAACTTAGGGAAAAGGGTAGTAGGTCTTCAACCATCATCATTGGGGATACCGAGATAGATTCTTGTGATCAAACCAACTTCTTGGGCTTAATAATTTATTCTCGACTTTTATCGACCATATGAATCGCTCGATAGACATATGTTATCAAATATGTAAAGACTCTATTCCTACTCTTGGTATGAAAAATACTATTTATCAAAGTGTCGAAATCTTTTGTTTCAACTTATTTTTAGTTTAGCTCTGGTAACGGGCGGAAAGGCTTCACCTGCTGGCCAAACAGAATAAAGCCCTCCACCCGCTACGGGGACGTAGCTCCAGCAAATAAGAGAGAGGTTTGCTGACAATGCAGATACGTTTAATTTAAGGCTAAACAAAATGTTTAATACAACATGACTACTTTAAAAGATAAGATTTTATAATACAATGAAAACTCAAAAAACAACAAGCATTACTTATTACTTTTATATACTGGAAACAAGTTAAAGATTTCAAAAAGATTAAATTTAATTAGGGATCACTCAAAGGGTGAGCAGCCTGGAATTTGTATGAATATAAAGACCTACAGTTAAATTAGAAAGAACTGGAAACCTTAAATATCCACTCGGGCCGTTTGCCTGATGGACCACGAGCCCTGAGGCCCCTCGCCCTTGGCCCTCTAACACACACCCAAAAACCCAACCAACTAAATAACCCCTAACCTCTCGTTAGCTGACCTACTTAAAGCCTGAGCTCTCAGTCAGTCAGCATAACAAGAGTCTTTTTAATAATTCCAGTCAACTCACACAACATGCTTAAATACTTCCTCTTGACAAAAGTCGATACACCCTATCGTCGCACTTTCTAATAAACACACAACAACAGAATAGATGGCTAGAGCCGCTGTTGCGACTGCTCATTTCGAAGCAATATTCATGTAATCCTCTGATATTGCACGAGGTTTTGGGAAGTCAACGGTCAACTAGCCAATATTGCTGTGCTGCCTTCAGAGCATTGCTATTAGGTAATATTGCTTGACTATAATGAGTAAAATTGATCATGTTTGAGTCTATCATACTTTTTGATAATAAACTGGAGTCTATTAACTGATTTCTCTATGGTTTGCTTTCCTCACTATATTATGCAACGATTAAGCAATTATCAAAGTGGAACATGAGCAAACATTGTTAAAATATACGTCCTAAATTGAATTTTTTGATCTATCATTGTACTAGTATTTCAATAAATTCATTTTAAGCTGCACACTTTGGCAATATAAAATTTGGTATATTCTTCTTGTACTTAAATTTTTTAAGCCAGAGTTAGCAAATAAACCACATGATGGCAGAATAATGTAGTTGTTGCAGGCACAGAAAGAGAAGTGATTTCAAGTTGTCGGTATAAAAGTAAATGAGAGATTAGCGGTGAGGCGGCGCCTTTATTAACAGTAATTTCCATTAGCTCACCCGGCGTGAAGGTCATTCCACCCGCAATAACGCGAGGTTCATTACCTCCTTTAACCATTATTCTCTACTTCTTTTAATATTTCATTAATACAAGGCAATGGGTGTTATATTCTCATAACAGATAATTAAATGAACTAGTTACTTAATAATTGTTTTTTTTTCTCTGGAACTATTTCTTGACTAAGAAAAAGCAGTTTACATTTCTTCCACCCAACAGTTCTAAATATTGTAGTTTCCTATTAATATTTCTATGCGTAAAGATAATTCATCAAAAGAGAAAAAATGTCTTCATACACATTACAAAAAGTACGTAGGTAATCAAATAAATTAAAATTCACAACACGCTTAACACATGAAACATTAAGGTTATTTGCTGACCAGCAATAACTGTTAATTGGGAAGTAAACAATCGAAACAAAAAATCTTGAAATAGAAGTGAATCAAAATTTAAGCATCGTAATTAAAAAAAATTTCATACCAATTAAGGTACTCTTTGTACGCCTGTTTGCTTTGAATAAACTCCGCTTTGTATTAGAAATACTTTCGAATCCAAGGAAAGAATATTTCCTCCTTGGGGCATTTCAATCAGGTGAATTCGACTTGACTCCCTGAGGGCAGTGGACATTCTAACTTAATCTCGAGAAAATTTACTCGACTTTACTTGTCGGTTTCTGTTCGTGGCAAAAGAAACTTGTTCTGTCAGTACGTTCTACAACGAGCTAATCCATTTTTTTAAAATTTAAGTATATTTTAATAGTGTAGTATTATTTGAATAAAGATTACTTATATTAGAAGTCGAAAGTTTACTTTTTAAAATATCAGGTGATATGTTACATCTCTGAATTTTCTCCGAGTCTCTAAGTTGATACTGTGTAAAAAATCTCTTCAATTTGAATCCTTATGCGAAAAATAGTTTTCATGTTATCAGCTTCTTTCAACTACGTAATAATGGTTCTTTAAAGTAGATGCTAGTCTAAATCTCTGTACATAAGTCTATCATCTACAACTATGTCTACCTGAAGCATATTGCATATTGATTTATTAAGGTACTTTTACCTACCTGAACATAGAGGTTAAAATATTATACGATAGGATATCACGACCATACCTTCAAACCCTAGCCAAACCTGTATCGTTAGATTTAAAAGGATATCGCAAGAACCTTAAATACGCTTTAAGGTCATGTTTCTTAATAATTTAAATAATAGTCGATCTACAGCCCATATTATTTAAAAATGAAATCCCAAACCGGAATGATGTCATTAAGTGAAAGCAATTTACATTTGGTCGTTGCCGTGAAACAATTTCCCTCTGTAATACGATAAAGCGCCTTCTGCCTCCAAGATAACACGAACACCATTACTGAGTTTTACATTAAAGTGTTTTTTTTATCATGAACCATCAAAATTAAGCGGCCTGAAAGGTTAATATAATCAGGAATCAGGGATTAATCTCAACAGTATGCTATAGAGACAACACCGAAGTGTTTGTATTATGTGTCAGATGTGTAATTTTTTACTGGGTAAAAAATAAATTCCCCACTAGATCAATTCAGTAAAAAAGTTCGGAGCTTAGTATAACGTCAACACGAAAATTGATACTATTTAGATACAAAGGATAGTAGACAAGAAACACGAAAATATGATTATGTGATGACATTTTTTGTGTCTTGAGTCTGTAGAATATTGAACACTTTATTGGTCTAGTTGAATGCAGCGACAACATTTTAAAATTCTTAGTAATTATTTATTCTTAGTTTTTAATTTTTATTCGTTCTCAGTTCATCTTAGGTCTTAGTTTTTTTCATTGAATATGAATATAAGTAAAAGAATGTGTTTTAACTTCTAGTAGTCCTTTGAAAAAATTAATATTTATCACGCCTCAACTAAATTTTTAGCCTAGAATAGAAATTGGTGTTAAATTTTAACGGAGACCGAATACTTATTTGAATGAACAATTACTCACCACTTCAAAAACATGAAACTCTAGTTGAAAATATATTTATGAAAAGTGTACAGTTACTTTCAGATTATTCTACTTATTGCGAATATTGGAGATAAGAACTTGGAACAAAAGGGTGGTACTGTCAGATATATTTAGATATATATTCTACCAATTTTATATGTATAGTAGGTTGACTAAAATAGTCAAGGAGTGTTCTACTTTTAATATTGAAAATTGATTTCAAATTGAGACTTTCAGAAAAGTTCATGTGATTTTATTTGACATTATTTCATACATAAAAAAATAATTATTTTATTTGAGAATGTTTTATTTACCTAACACTTAGAATTAAATTACTCTAATTCTAATATTCTATTTATATTATTCAGAAGGTATAGGTAAAATAAAATAATTCCTGGACCTCTAAACTGTGAACAGTAAATATAAGTTTTATTGATAATTTCTTACAAACGGATTAAAAGAACGATTTTCCAGAAATGGCAAAGAGTGGTCACAGGAAGACGTTGCCGTTAGCTATTGCTTTGTTTTGACTCCTTTAACCAAGAATTCCTCCCATGTAATATATTTTATCCTACGTTAAAATTTACTTTATTGCCTAAGACACTCCTTTAACATTGCCTTTCTGAGAACGTTTATATCGTAGGTTGAAGTATTATATTCAATAGTTTATATTCAGATGTTTTAAGGGAAAAGTTTCAGATTATCGAGCGTTAAGTGAGTGTAATGAATTCGTAGCAAGGCTTCTAAACGCCACTTTTCAGTTAAAAACGATAAAGTATTTATATGTTGCTGTATTACTTTCTTGCCTTCAAAGCGGTTGATTTCAGATTCGTCACCTGGAACAAATTATCACCTATTATCACCTTTTCAATTGTGGTATCAAATTTGATAAAATGCAAAAAAGAGGAAATCATAATATACATATTAGTATTATTTTTTACAAAAAACTAATACTTAAAGCTTAAAATACAAAAAAAAGCCCTGAAGGTATATATGGATTAGGGCAATATGTTTTCTATAACTGTTCAAAACTACTGTGAACATGATAAACAATTTTCCCGCCATGACCGCCATATTGTTCCGCCGCTCTCGGCTTCGGCGCCACGACTTCCTTCCGCCCTTAAAGACGCTGGCAAACTTCCCCGGCTGTTCCGCTTTACACGAGGATCGCGTGGTTTATTGTGCGGCTTTTGATTCTGTTGTGAATCAGTGGAGAAATTCGAATATTTCTTTATAAATATGAATCTTCTTTCTTTGCTAATTTTTGAGGAAAGTGTGATATGTGAAAATTAAAAATAGCAGTGATAAAATAGTTTTGATGATATTTTTGTTAGTTTCATTTTTGAAAACCGCTTTAAGATGACTCGAAAGTTAATGTTATTAACTTATTATATGAAAGATAATAATAATAATATTTTTGTTACACAATGTATTCTATGCATTATAACAAAACCATGCATACTATGTAATTCCATGTACCTCACATAAAAGAAGATATTTAATTTTAATTTAAAACGAGACCATACATAAAATCAAAAGAAATGATTGACCTCACTTGAAATGAAAAAATATATTTTAGTATATCTTAAGCTTGAATATAATCATAAGGGTAAACTTCAACCAACGACACGTATGAAAACATCTATCACTTGGTCAATTGACATGTCATTTTTATTTTTACAACATAAGTAAAAGTTATGAAAAGAGTGACAGTGTCCAGTATCGGCCCTTAATACATGGCAAAAAATATCCCGCTCTAGAATGACATGAAAATCACATAAAATGTATGTTTTGCTAGTTTCAGTGTACTCAATTTACTAACGCATATGTATATGTTCTCTTATATTTTATTTTATTTACTCAATTATAAGAATGCCCATTTGATAGATGGTTTAGTTATCCATCTTTCCCTCGTATTCCCTTGAAACCCCAAGTATACGGAGTCTTAAGAGTACTTATTAAATATGTAAGTATACGGAGTACTTATTAACTATGTAAGTATAATTTAAATTTGTCTTATTATATTTTTACATGTAATATCAACATGTAGCATAAAAGCGAGTAATAAAACCCAAATAACAGTTAAAAAAATAAAAATATTTTCATAATATACCAGTTTTTATGATGTAATGATCGCAATGCTATAAAAACTATCTAGCTCTCAGAATTGAAGGTTCATTTAAAATTTAATTAGATTTTACATCTAACTTAATTACGTTATCTTAGAGGGGGAAAGTAAAAAGGAAGTTATAGAAGCAGTTGGGTACTGATAACTGTTTATTACGCGTTAAATCGAAATGTGGACCAAAACGTTCCTTATCACATTTTACTGGCAATACAGCTGTTACATAAAGTTTTAATACTCAGAAAAATCTCCATTCACATTAATGGATCTTTCAAACTTTCTACATGTAGTTTTGGTTATTGTGGATATGCGTACTAGTTGGTTCTAATGTAACAACTGAAAGTAAATCATTTCAAATTTGTGCCATACTCAAAGCAAAGAAAAAGCAAAGAAGGAGTAATCAAAATTGTCTGTTAAATTTAAATTTTAAGGTAATTTTACATGTATACAAATAATTAGTACATGATGTGTAGAAAACACAGAAAACCTTTTTTTATTTTCACCGTACTGAAGAATATCTCAGGTATTACTCAACTGTAGAACTATAATGTTTTTGAGTTTTCAAACCATGTTGCGAGGAGATTAACTTAACTAATCATTTTATTTGTTTACTGTATACACATACCATTTTATCTAAATTAAAATATGACTCATAAAATTTTACACATTACGCAAGCTCATTATTTTGTATTTGCCATGGGCTATTTTTATTGAGATAAAATTAAATACCCCTAAAATTCCAACCAAAAAAAGATACATATTTACTTGACAGAGCGATTCAATCAAACAGTCATCCAGAGCCATCGAGAGCAAGATCTACAACAAATACAAAAGCTTTAAGCACTCTGCTTGTTAAAGTTACATGTTTTACTTTAAATAGGTTTTAAGGATAAAAAATCTATAATAGTCTTGAAATACATATTATTTTATTTACTATTTATTATTTTCTAGCCAGAGACATATTTGTTATCAACCCAATCAACTATATAAAGAGTTTTAGGAAAGGGGTCCAAACAAAATATGTGGAATTGAGTACGTGTGGGCCTATTAAGTAGTCTAATTTTATGTAATTATAAAAGGTTTATGTAAGAATTTCAGTCAGTATTAAAGGTTTTTATATTTTGATTAAAATTGAAAGAATAGAATTACAATAGAAAAACCTAAGAACAAGATATAAAACTGAATAACTTTTATGCCTTTCAAATCCTTAAAAGAGATCACGTGCATCAAGCAGAAAATTTATAAATTAGATTTTTTCCCGGTCACCTTATTTTATAATCAGTCAAATATTGTATGATAATGCAATTTTATTATTATTATGTAGTAATAAGGAGTATGAACAGAAAAGGGACGAATCTAATGTAACCAGATTATTATACTTATTTCTAGAACGCCTATTCCAGACTCGCTTGCTTTGTGGCTTAAACAAGTTGTTAAGGTGCAGATATGATTACGAAGCAGCTCAACTGGTAAAATACATTTACTTTGATCTTCGAGGTTTCTTTGCAGTCAAAGTCAGCCATTGTTAGCTTTTGAACAAGCCATTAAAATGTATTAGGAGCATACTTGCATAATTGAATGAGGTTACATTTAATTTTCCTTTTTTGTCAATGCTAATCAACGAATAAAAACAATATATATAAGGTGTTTTTTAACAAAACCTGCTTCTCATTTATTCAACAACTAAAATACCTTTTGATGTTCGTTTTGCTGGAAACGTCTACTAATGCACGGTAAAGTAAATTTAACATGAACATTTAAATACCCTAATATCCCCCTTCTCACCCCACCCCCTAACTTAGAAGTTTTATGTCGCAACATACCCTTTAACATTCACATTGAAGGACATAACAAATTAAAAGTTTTGGTGAAAGTAAAGTGAAAATCGCTTCATGCGTGCCTGAGTAATACATTAATTAAAACGTCATAGAAAGCGTATTTTCACCATTGCAACCATTGTTAGATCTTTATTTATTTGAATTTTTTTCAACTGTACTAAATCCTAAACCACTGCCTTAATTTAGGGTTTAAATATAATTTAAAGACCACATCAACCTTCGAAAACATTTTTCGCAGGTTCTTTGGCGGTTAAAAGACATTTAGAAAAAAATCACAAAAAAATAATCAGTTGTTTTTAAGAATCCAAAATATTGACTTTAGAATCTCGGCAAAAATATTTGTTTTTCATCAACCCATCAAAAGTGTAAGCAAATGTTTTTGTGACAACTAAAAAATCTAAGTTAAACTTGACATATTAAGGAAATTCTTATTATTTTCCCTGGCATTCAAAGATGTTATCATTGCTGTAATCGTCACGTTCCATTGCAGGTCTAAAGAAATGATGAGCCTTTAATTTAAAAAGAGGGTGGCGGTCTCTTTATATCTTGCATTGCCCCCCCCCCCGCCACCACATGGGCCTCAGGCCTGAGCGTCAAAGTTATCAGGCAAAGAAAGGAGTCAGCCGGAACAGTACAAGGATGAACAGTACTGCTAAAAGTGAGTGACATCTGCGCACACTGCGACGCTGCCGCCTCAGAACCGGGGCCGATTTCATTACCAACCGCGCCACCGACTCACCGAACTAAATAATTTTATTGATTTTACTCTAAAAATGAATTGAAATACATATATTTAGAGTGTTCTCTCGGTCTAAACACTAAGGTTATTTTTGGGAGTAATTTTCTTTTCAAGGAGTATGAGGTACTTACTATTAGACTGATGATGAATTAACACGAGAGCTTCTAACGTAGGGATATTTGACCAATATAAGTCCTTTTGTGTATTTGCATGCTTTTTAGATCACAAGTTACTCACAAGAAATTTATATACCTAGAAAATTATATACTGCGTTTGTCTGTTCCAAAGAACTTCTATTAATCTAATTTTTAATCGCTATCACATAGCCTCTCAGAGGCTGACAAATATGCAAGGTACACTTCATCAATAAGTTGGTTTACTAATAAATCATAAGTAATTCCAACAAGTATAATGTGGGAAAATTTATCCTAACAATTAGACATATTTAAATGTCTAAATGGTATAGTGTTTAGTATTTCAGTTGAAAGAAAAACTTTTGAGACTCTGAGTCGATAGTACGATATATTTCCGGTGAGAACGAAAAGTTATTTTCGTCCCCCTAGAACTAAAAATCATACATGATGACACTTTTTATATCATCAAATGAAATTTGCTTTAAAACCGACTGTCCAAACATCAACTTATTCCATGTTGGTAAAAGTAGGAATTGTTTGATTCCTTCGACTAAATATTTTTTGAAAGAATAGAACCACGTGAAGGTCTATTGTTGTATAGATTAGGACAATGAAATCTAATTATGTATCGATCATTACAGGTAACTTTAATATATTGACGGTAAAGAATAATTTTCTAGAATTCCCAGAATGAATTGGAAATTAGATGAGACAATCCAACATATCAAATAATTTCAATTTTTATAAGGTGACAGATTGGTGAAGCAAGAACATTAATGCTTGTACACAGTATGCACTTGAAATGAGTATTATGATTCAATGTGATTAAATAAATTGATCCAGAAAAACAAAAGAATAAAATTTGATACTGAGATTTATAGCCACTTAGTGAACTCGTTCAGCCAACGCTAAAAGTAAATATCGGTAAATGAAGCGTAAAACATAAAACCTCTACGACCCGATCATTCTTATCTGGCGAAACCAAACGATTTGACAGATTATCGACGTCTAAGGCTTTGTTAGGGAAAAGAGTATTACAAGGCTTTACGTCCTAACTAAGTAAACTTAATCTGACGATGAGTTACGAATAACTTGATTTACTTAGTAGGGCTGGTTCTTAAGGCCAAAGAATCGTAGTGGAAGTTTCTTAGGAATAGATACCCACATACTCAGTTACCTAAACATTCGACAAAATAGTATTTTTATTCGTGTCTGTTAGATTTGATTAAAGATGAACTATTAACACAGTTGAGTTGTTCTCTTGAGAATAAGAACTTCTCAATACCTACAAGAAATTTAAACTCGTTGACAATACAGGTTGGGTATTTCACTAACTTTATATAATAATGACAAAAGAAATACGTCTGATTTGAGTATCATACGATATATCGACACTTAATTGATTTGTTTACAAAAAATTTCATAGTGTCAATACTAAAATGATTGAGACTTCCTTAAATTATATTCCTGATTATTTTAACTTGTTATATTTAAATGTAATAAGACTAAAATTAAAAGGAAGCCCAAAGAAAAATTGTATAAACATAAAATGAAATACATTTTTTATGTAGGAAATGTAATACTGTATTCCTCTTAATTTACATGATATTAATTTCCAAAAAATTATTTTCCCGAAAAAAATTTTATTGCTTACGTTAACATAATCAAATCATTATATAGATTTTTGCAAAGATTTTATTATTATCTCATAAAAATATCATTTATGTAAGAATTTAATATTAACTTCAAACGGCTAGTAATGTTTATGGCAGATATTCAATAACCTTTACTTATTTTCATTGTTATTTATTTTATATTGTTTTGTCCCTAAGCCATATTTAAGTCTCAAAATTCATATTGAAGGCTCCTGGACTATTCATGAACAGAAATAGGTTCTCTTACCTTCGTCACTATTCCAAAGCAATGTATTTAGTTTTTTGGGCAGCATAAGATTGATTCTTTATTTTAATCTTTATATAGTTAGGTATTACATCTAGTCTAAGACAATTCTTGTTAAATTTAATATTTTGTACTGTGTTGGCTATCTTCAGTTTAACGTTTTTATACTGCATGGCCTAATGTGGAATTTTGGACTAGTGACGAAGGTAAGAGAAGCTATTTCTATTCATATTTAAGTAGCCTGATCGCTTATTATTTAAGGCCTTAATAAGCAGGTTTTACGATTTTTTTAATGTTAATGGTGTCATTGTGTTTTTTTTTATATATTGTCCACGGTTGCTTCTGTTTTTATTGTGCTTGTTGCTTCTGTCAATGTGAAAGATACTGTAAGACACTTCATTGTTCACCTCTCCTTAATGAACCCCATCCTTAAGGTGGTGGCCTTAAACCACTTTCAAAAGGCCATAAGGCTACGGATGACAGAGACTGATGCGGCTTTAATGTCCGTGTGACGTCATCGTTGGATTGAGTCGCCGACCACGTCGTCAGCTGATTAATGACGTCAGTGCGGGCAAACTGTGGCAACAGAGTGATTGATTTGATCAGATGATGTTACGGAAAGCTATTTAATAGCCATTGGTGACTATAAACATCATGAAAAAACATATCAAAAATATGAAAAAAAAACAAACGCAAACATAAGAACAAATAACATTTTATTAAAAAAAAACTCTATTTTAGTGTTACACGTATGTAAAGTAGTAGCTGATATGTAAATATTAAGCTCCATCGGTTCATCACATTTAATATATAAATCAGTAATTTACTGAATAATTTTGACGTTACTCTATTTTTTTATGTATAGACATAGTTTATCATTGTTTTGGAATCTGTATATTAAGTAAGGGATATACATGAATTCATTATAGGGAAGTATTAGGCTATCAAATTATTCTGCGTGTATACCGAATAAATCGGTTTAACGTACTTGCCAATGACAGAAGGTCGTTAGGTCTTCATTCACGCCAAACAACAACCGCTTGTAAACTCGGAGGCGAGGGCCGGAAATTTAACTCGTTAACCCCTTTGAACTTTGTGTTGCTATTTATAAGGTTTGCTTACCACTGACTAGTAAGTTCTCGCTTCAGAGGTATATATTACGATGTAATTAGCTTTTGTTCCAAACGATAAATTGTTTTTTTTTGTTATTTTATATCTTTGTGTGCATCATGATTTTTAAACGTAACAACATGTATTGTTGAAATCGTACGGTATTCTTAACAAAGTAGTAAATATAAAGTGAACTATAACAGGCCTTAGGCCTCAAGGATATGTTTTGGCTTATACTTCAATCATTATTTTCCATAAAATTAAACTTCAAAAAAATTACTTTCAGCTGTAAATGTTATTAATAAACTTTATAAAAACAATCAATCGATCTATCCTTCTAAAGCTTTTCTAGCTAGCCACAATGGGAAAAATGGCAAATAGTGGTAAGGTCTGAAGCTGAGAAAGCACATCCGGCCATCTCGTGTTCTTGGTCATTATGGTTGATCATTAATTTGTTTTATTATCAGTGTTTTCCTCTGTCATGTATAATTATTAACTGTAAAGCATGTGCAGGTTTCCGGACAATTTTAAATGTTATATCATAATTAGAGAGATTATATCATAATTATATATCATAAAATATATCATAATTATATTCACTGAAGCCAATGTAAATTGAATAAGTGAATGAAAATGATAAACTAAAGTACTGTATAGCTATTGTTCAATTGAAGATTATTTTTCAGGTTACACTTAAACGCACCAAATGACGTGAGCTAGTCCATCCACAATACTAATATTAATTTAGTCTAAGGTTTACCGAAAGTATGGCTCACGTTATTTGGTACATATTGAACACGGTATCTCATCGTGTTAAGGGGGCGGTCTACCTCAAGTTCCGAGCGCTAAAACAGGATTTTGTATCTTATTCATTGATCGCTGGATTTTCATATGATTTCCAATATTTTGGTGTCATTTTAAAAAGGATATGTTTTTGTAGGCCGCTATAATTTTAGAATTTTTGATTTTATCCCCGTTTATTTACAGGAATTGTGTAAATCTTTCAAAAAAGGTAGTTTTTGATAGATTTTAAAGTCACATAACTAACGCCAGAAACGCTTTATAGAAAAATAAAAATTGTAGAGACCTATAAAATATTCTGAGGAACGTGAACCCACTCTCATTTTTATTAAATCTTAAAAAATAAAGCTTTTGTCGTGCAGATACGAAACGTCTGCAATCGTATTTCAGCGCGCTTTAGCCCTATCTTTAAAATGTTATTTCGCTCTGTGACGCAGATTTTTCTGTCAAGGTAGACCACCCCCTTAAACACCAAACCGAGCAGAGGCAGGCCTATTGTCTACGTGCCATAGTCAGAGCAGCAGACAGCGCTGACGTTGCGTTGGCGTCGATCGTCATACTGACTGCTGAATGTGTCAGGTCTTGTTTGAGTTTCCCCCAGATGGGCTTTCTTGTACGTATTATTAATTCGTAAAACAAAACTGGATTTTTGTTCAACAATTGATGATTTCAACCTATTTAAGGATTGATGAATTCAACGGACCTACATATAAAGGGTATCGAAACTAGTTTCAAAAACTGTTAGTGGTAATGCCCACATACAAAAGAATAATTAATAAAATTCCCATGAAAGTTGGTTGGTTGGATTTGGGGGATGGCCCTAGGTACACTGTTCTCTCCTATACTATGATATAAAATATTATTGGATTAAACCACATAAAGTGATGTTTTTTATTTGTTTAGGTCAAAACCCCGCCAGACTTAATATTATTTTATTCTATTCCTCCCAGTTTACATACCCTTAGCAGAAAATCACTGACGTAATACTTAACACTTCAAATAGGCAGGTGGTTTGAATAACTGATAAACTGATCCGGTCTTGAACATTAAATATTGTCTTCAATTATATAGAAAGTTAAAATCATTGTGTTGAAGCTATTTCTATTTAATCTGAAAAGTTATAGTTTACAGTAATTAAAGGCATCACAACCGTCAATAAAACCGTCATAAAACCGTCAATGAATATCTCGGACTGTTTCCCCAACAATGTTGGGTTCGGCCATGCGATTCCTACAAGGTGTATCCAAAAGCTTAATTATTAGTAGTTCCCAGTATGGGTGCAATTTATCAGAAAAATATTTACTTTTCGAACGTATGATGGTTATAATTTTGTTGGTAATTTCAAACGTTGTCTAATGTCTACTACAGGCTGTCTGAGGGAGCTTAAGAAGCTAGTTTGGTTAATAGGTATTATAATCATGTCTGATTGAAAGAGATTAATATGGCTACACATTAAATGCTAAAATAAAATTCTTTTATACTTTACTTCATTTTTTACGGTATGTTTCTGTTTTATTGAATGCTATAAGCAGCATATAAGGAACAAGACAATCGGCCGTGTTCAAGTAATAAATCGTCCCAATGAATCTCAGTTTGTCTTCGACAACGTAGATTGTGTTATATATCTTCTCTGGAGACACTTTAGTGGTATATAGCTAGTTGTTCCTCCTGTAATTATTTAGTTTCGAATCCGGTTGAAAATAACTCCAATATAGGAAGTGAAGTTAGTAATAGTAATAAGATTCTGCATTGTAAGAGGAAAGAACACGAGGATTTTGTTGGTATACTGTTATATTTATGTATTACTGTCATTATTTGTATGGCAGAGATCCAAACATAATTATTAATGATAAAATCCGATATAACTCCGATATAATATTAATGCACCGATAATTAGGCCTGCATTACCATTGTATTGAAAATACGCTGCATTATCATTTTGTTTATTTTTAAAAGGTGGAAATGGATCATTATTCATTATTCAAGTTGTCATTAATTATGTCTCAAATTTGGTATGATTTAAAAATATTTAAGAAAAATATAATAAAAAAGGATGTATCCAGTTTTTTCCCCTCATATTTACGACTGGTTAAAGTAAAATGTAAGCAATGAAAATTAATTTTGAATACTGTTTTGGATGGGCAAAGAGTAATGGGAAAAGGCCTCCAGCCTTCTCAAAAGAGAGAATTCTAATGCTCCTCGGCTGCTTACTTCAGTCTGTTCTGAACAACTTTCCCAAACGCTGGCGGCCTACTAGCATCCTCCATTATAGAAAAATCTTTAAAGAAAGTTAATATATTAGTTTTATCTTTTGAATGGAAAAGAATTTAACATTGCAACGTTTTATTTTCTCGTATATTAAAATCGAACATAATCGCGGGTAAATTTGGACGTGTCCATTATTTAGGTTAGGCTTTCTCCCCCGCTGTGGAATACCCCACAAACGGTACAAAAGTGAAAGTTAGTTTTTCTCTAAAAAAATACTTGGTGCTGCAAAAGAAACCACCCTCTTGATGGTAGGACAATTTTCTATTATAATATTTGTAATCATATGAATTTGGTTTTGATTCCTCGTCTGTCATTGGGAGGGTTACAAAGAGGATTCCATTAGATAGCAAATTATTATTTAACTCTAAAAAATATCGTGGTTTTTTCTGTATTACGAAACAGGGTTTGAGAGATGAAGCAGCATTTAGACTTGACTAGCAGCGACAGACCCGTATCCCTTTAAATATCCCAATTAAAAAGTTTTATTACATCATAATTATTGATTTCAATTCTTTTTTCATGTGTGTAATAGTAGGGTGAGTTTTAAGAGTGGAGAGGAGAAGTTACATCACGATTTAGTATTAGGAGGGGAAATAACAAATTATGAATGTGTTGTGTTATTAACGAAATAAAGTTTGTGTTTAAGAAACTGAGCTTATAAATGTGTTCCTTTAGGACACAACATCAGTACAATGGAATATTTTGTTTAAACACTAAAAATACTTTTGAGTGAAGATAAAGACCACACGTCATGTTATTTGTGATTTGAGAGGAACCATTATTTTTTGAGTTTTGTTTATACTAAATTATTTAAGTTTCATAACTACAAATTACTGGTGTTTGAATAACAGTGTTGAATTATGGTGTTGAATTATTAGTGTTTGAATAACAAACAGATCTGATTAAAACATTTTGAGTATTGAGGGTAACGTTTTTTGACATTCGCTTTAATCCAACTTGGATGAGAAAATCTGTTGTCAAACAGGTAACACGATAAGCCTTCCCTGTCAATGTTGGTATTTTATCCCTGGGTTGAAAGCATTTTAACGTTTAAAATTTCTTCGTTCATTATTTTGTCGTCACACCATAAATATTTATGAATCAATACAATCAATTTAGATAACAAAAATATAATAATCTATGCAGTATCTCAATTAATTATTTCTTGACATAAAATATGTTAATAAACTTGGTATATAATCTCTTCGAGCTCAGGTTTACCAAATAATAACACACAACCATCCAATTTATACTCAGGTAGCAGTAAACCTAATACTAATTCCTTCCTAGATCCTCATTATTTTCTTGTTTGGAAAATACAAAAAGTCAGTCCTCAGTCAGTTTTGGATTAAATATAATTTAAAACCCTTGAAATTTGCTGAGAATGTATGTCTGCTGCGAAGGAGGTATTTCAATTGTGTATGCACAATTGTACATAGAGTGACAAATTTAGAGAGGAAACGATAAATCAACAACAAATTAACAACGGCTAAAGAGTGTTTTGATTTTGATTTTCGGGATCATAATGCATCACTAAGTAACAACAAGCCCTAGGACGCGAGGTTTTAAGATTTGGAATCTGATATCTTCTTCAGGTAGAAAAAAACTAGAACCAAACAAGATTAGTAAATCACCGTCGAACTAATAGTACCAAGTCGTGTAATTTTAAAAAATCACAAAATACGCCATTACAGCTAAACGGTTAAAGTCAGATAAGGGGTTATATACATTTTTGTGTTCAATTTAATAAGTAGAATCAACTGTTAAAATTAATGTAGTCAGTAGAGACTCACCCTGTATATTTGTCTTTAGTTTATGTGGATAATGTAAAATAAATTGGTATGCGTTATTAGCATATATGTATGAATGGAATCTTAATTCAAAGAAAACTAAACAAAATCTGAGTCTGACGATTATTTGTATTAATAAAATCTAGTTAGCTTGCGCAACACAATGCGTGTCTTATGAAGCTTAGATAAATAAGGGAATGGAAGGGATGAAGTTCAATATTTGATAGGAAGATCCCTACAATATTATAGGATTATGGCCAATATCACTTCGACCTTTTTGCTTACGGTACATAAACCGTAAAATTATATCGCTCTGCGATAACCTAATGCAATGTACATATCCGAATATTTATTGTGTTACCATCCTGCTATGAATTTTTATGCTGTGTATTTTTTATGTAAATTTTTATATATTTCTATTAAATGCCTTATAAGAAATAGTACTAGAAGGCATTCAATTCCTAGTTTTGTTTAGTAATGTGATAAATAATTGTTTACTCTTACGTATTAAATAATTTTATAAAACATTGGGAGTTCTTGGGCTTTTTCGGAAACATTAAAATTATTTTTAGTTATCAGCCATTAACATAAGTTAACGGAAATCCCGGACAGAGGTTGGTAATGAAACGTATACATAACAGACGGCTTTGCAGCTTTCCAGCCAGTTCGTATGAATGACTAAAGTGGGACTTATTGTCGTGGTTTGTTTCGTTGGACTTATTGGTTTGTTTTTAAATTTTTTACGCCTTTTTTGTTTGTATATGTTTTGTGGTCATTATTTCCTCTACTAACTGTCTTTTTGTTTTTTCTTGGTTTTTATAGAATTAATACATTACTACTGAAGACTACAGCACTATCGAATTATTTTGTAAATTTAAAACGTTATTCGAACTACAGTGTGTAAAAAAAGTCCCGGAACGGCTTAATATTTTTTGAACCGAAATGGTTTGAGGAATCAAACTTTGCACATTCACTCCTATGTAAAAAAACTACTTTCTGAGGTGTTTACTGACTCTTGGGCCCCGGTGGGGGACAGCCCACAAGGAGTCGGTACAAAATCTTAAATGTAAGCATAGGTCGATATGCACATCATTTTAAAGAGCTAATCAAGTAGAGTTCAATGCCGCAAACCGCACTTCAAAAGGTCCATTCGTTACAAAATGGCGGCTGATCAAACATCTAATAGACTTACAAAGTTTTCGCCTAAATTTCGTCTAAAAATTGTTCACAGCCTATGTCTGGAGAATCAAAACTCCGGGATTGAAGGTTAGGCCTAAAAGCCTATATTTTAGGATGCCGAAGAGGATATTACCTCCAAGGGGGGACGGCCCACGAGGAGTCGGTGCAAAATCTTAAATGTAAGCATGGGTCCATATGCACATCATTTTAAAGGTCTAATCAAATAAAATTCAATGCCGCAAACCGCATTTTAAAAGGATTATTGGCTAAAAATGGCGGGTTATTTAAGTTTGCAATAAAAATACGTAGGCTTAGGTTTGTTACGCAATTTTATTTATTAAATCTTTTATTCCAACCCCCCCCCCAAACCTACACATATGAACTTTTGTTGAAAACTTGAGTCAGCCGCCATTTTGTAAGAAATGAACCTTTTGAAGTGCGGTTTGCGGCATTGATTTCTACTTGATTTGCTCTTTCAAATGATGTGCATATCAACCTGTGCTTACATTTAAGATTTTGTACCGGCTCCTTGTGGGCCATCCCCCCTTGGAGGTAATATCCTCTACGGCACCATAAAATTTAGGATTTTAGGTCTGACAAACTATTCCGGAGTTTAGATCTTTCAGACATAGTCTGTAAACAATTTTTAAGCAATCTTTGAGCGAACACTGTGTATTTCCTTTAGATTTTTGATCAGCCGCCATTTTGTAACGAAAGGACCTTTTGAAGTGCGGTTTGCGGCATTGAATTCTACTTGATTAGCCCTTTAAAATGATGTGCATATCGACCTATGCTTACATTTAAGATTTTGTGCCGACTCCCTGTGGGCCGCCCCCCATCGGGGACCAAGAGTCGGTAAGTACCTCAGAAAGTAGATTTTTTACATACGAGTGAATGTGTAAAGTTTTATTTCTCTAACCAATTCGGTTCCAAAAATATTTAGCCGTTCCGGGACTTTTTTTACACACTGTATGTGTTCAGCTTTGGGTAAAATTTAGCATTCACTGTCTTGCGATGTTTCCATCTGAGGATCTAAAAATACAAAAGCCAAACAGATAGGTATTTATTCTGCAAAAAGGAAGTGAAAATCATAGCTTGCCTCAAACTCAGCGGATCCTGCAAATCTTTCATTATTGGGGCAGGTCTTTTGATCTTTTCATGCAATTGTATTTCCGGAACGCTAAATTTTCTGGAGCAAAACCACAAACTTTGTTTTGGAATTTGCTTCGTTTTCAATAGGGTGCAAGCAATAAAGGGAAAAATAATATATTCCTCACCAAAAGATCTAATTTTTTTTAAACCAGATGTTTAACAATTCTTCAGGCCTAATATTTTTTAAGGCTCTTCCCGACCACCGCAGGATTGAATCAAAGTTTAAGGATAACTAAAGACATTTTTTATTTGTAAAAGTTTTCACAGCATTAGAAATTTATTGGTTGGTAGTCCGAAGTAGAATGGTTGTTTTATAGGTAAACCTTTGTGTTTTGTTAATTGGTGTGACTTAGTATCTACAGTAATGGTGTGAATCAGTATCTACTGAGTCACACCATTACTGTAATATTTCAAATGACAATAATTAATTATTTGATTTGAATTTTTTGTTAGATTTATTTGTTTTATGTCACAAAAACATACATTTAATTTCTAATTTCGTTAATTTTTATTTATTGAAAAGTGACTTTATATAATATAAATCTTAGTACTTATGCCATTAAAGTAGTTACATTCAGAGTAGTTTTAAAGAGAATATATTTCAATAACGTAAAGAAAATACAAGGAAGATATGTTTTTGTTCTTCCTGAAGCAAGAGGCTTCTCCCTCTACTTGATATCCAACATATGTGTCTGCCGCACCCCTACATCTACTTTGATTAAAAGCTTCTTCTCGAAAGCATCATAACCTTATCTTGATTTTATCTAGTACTACATTCCATTTCCTATAACTTTTGCTGCATTTTTTATGAGTATCGAAGATTTACACTGACCAATAAGTTAATTATTTTTTTTTGGAATTCAAGATAGTGTTATTAAATCAGAAAAAATTGGAATAAAGTGCTATTTAAATGCATCTATGATAATATATAACTTTAAAGTATAACATTCGATTATTGAAATCCACATTATATTGTTTAAAGGCCCCTGCCAAAATATAACACTATATTTGTATAAATATTACAAAACATGAAGTTCAATATAAAAATATAATTTAAATAAGGAAATATTTTATTTACGAGTGGCATTGTCTATTCTCGCTTACCTTGAATTTATCAATTTAGGGAATTCACATATTACTGTAGATCAGCGGTTCTCAAACTGGGGTTCGCGAACCCCTAGGGGTTCGTGGAGAGGTGTACGGGGGTTCGCGAGAGGTAAATCAATAATGGCGGACACGAAAATTGTAGCCTAATTTTATAAAATTACTTTGAAATAACTATAACAATTCTTCCATAACAGTCAAAATATTTCCAACTGTTAACAGTTAGAAATATTTTAAAAGTCAAAGACGTTTACAAGATCAACGTTAGGCCTATTTCATAATAGTTGGTCTGTCCAGAGACTTAACCTCTCAGCTCATTGGCAACAACTTTGGAGATTTGGCAATATTGCTCGTATCTCTCCTCTTAAGTTATTTTAAGAACACTCTTTTCACCTTTCACCGAAGCTGCATGATGGGAAATGGCTACAATGTTTGGCATACTTGTCCGACATTTTCCAGCAAATAAATAAGCTAAATCTCGGCCTTCAAGTCACTTCTGTTACTTTGTTTAGGGTCGCAGAGAAGATGGAATCTATGATTTAAAAACTTGATTTTTGGAGCTCTTGTGTCATGACAGAAAGCTGACACAAGAAGTGTGAGTTTGAAGTATTTGATACACATTAACATACGGATACATTAGTTGAGTTCTTAAAAGAAAATTAATTAGAACTGAACCGTGAAGTTAAGGAATCTTTCAACGAACACTTGCAAGGATTGAAATTGTCATTTGGGAAATATTTCCCCAAACTCAATGGAAACATTCTTTGGATCAAGGACCCTTTCTCTCAAAAAAAATTTTGAATCATCCAACATTAATTTCAAAGAAAATGAAAATTTTACCGAACTTTCCATGGACTCTTCTTTAAAAGTAGAATTAAAGAGAAAACATTTGATCAATTTTTGGTTGGACTTGAGTGACGAATATGTAAATTTGTCCAATTTAGCAATCAAAGTTCTGCTTCCTTTTTCAACTATGGAGCTCGTAGAGCGAGAATTTTCCTCATATGCGTATATTAAAAATTAATATAGGAACGAACTCGACGCAGCCCCAGATATGAGGATTTATTTATCTTCTTTTGAGTCCAACTTAAAAAACTAACTTCATCAAAGCAGGCTCATGGCTCACACTAAGACTCTTAACTTTGTAAATTCCAGTTCTTAGTGTCAATTAAGTGTTTTGTTTTCAAATATAGTTTTAAAAAACTAGTATTTTTCTGATTCATAAACTTTTGAAGCTTCTTGTAAAAATTTCCATTGCCATTTTTTTATAATTACATTACAAATGTATTAAAAATGTAGTTATAACTTGCAAATTAACTTAATTGTTAACAAAGTACTTAATTATTAGTTAATTTACCCCGAGCTGTAATAAACGCTATAGGTGAGCTAATACTCAAGTATTAAATAAATATGACCTAGGGCCCTAGGGCGGCCTAGGGGTACAATTCATGAAAATACCTGGGTTTAGGGGTTCGCAAGGTGAAATAGTTTGAGAACCGCTGCTGTAGATTGTCTGTCTACAAAAGTGCCTAAATGAAATTCATCGCAAAACATAAATTAAATAGCTAAACGTCGGCACGCATGTTCGCATGAGCTTACAGACGCTGAAGTAGATTTTTTTATTTGTCCTACAGCAATTTTGTCTCCGAACATAACATATTCGTAAGTAATATCAAGGCAGAGTAAATATAAACGTCTTTATAAGTTTCAAATTCGCCGAACAAATCTTATCAGAGTTGCTTGTTAGTCTCAGCTTTTCTGCTCGTATTCAAAAGGCAGCCAATTTGTCAGATTTATGTCTTTGGATAGTAGATTAAGTTAACTCGCTTCGCTGGTTATCTCAACGATTTAAAAAATCATGATAGACTACGCAATAAAATTTTGAGCATCAATATTTACCGTGAATTTATGAATTCATTTGGAACAATTATCAATTTCCTCTCCCTCCAGGGGTACGGTCCATCACAAGCAGTAAGAAGAAATTTCTATAAGTAAGTAAGGTTTTATTCTATAAACGTAAGGAAAGAAAGAAACTTCATTGATATATAAATATATATGATATATATATATATATATATATATATATATACACACAAAAAAATACTATAAACTGAAAGATACGTCAAATTAATAACTTCATCAACAAAATGCAATGTCTCAAACCGGATTTCCAAAGGTCCATCCTAATTAAAAGGGCTGCCTTAAATGCACTAAAATGTTAATGGTAAAAGAAAAATAAAAAATAATGGAAATCCCCTTATCTTAAGAACGGATCAAGATTGTTAAAAACTTATTGCGACATTTTATCAGCGTTGAAATGTAGTTTAAAATTATGGATCACAACACCACCTTCTAATCTGAAAAAAATAATCGAATGTGGTGGGTTCCAAGATGGCGGAAAAAAATACTTACCAGTAAAATTATCTACTAACACAGAGAAGAAATAACCAGAGTACGCATTCATATGGCAGTATTGTTTCGGGTAACTGCTCGACACACTGGAAGTCAAACAGTAGGGAGACAATAGATCTCCGGGCGCCCCCTACCCCCTGCGCCCACTCTACGGCACTGTTCGACACATGTTTAACGAAACATTAGATGCGTCCTTTGTCTTATTCCATCTCTGTGCTACTAACTTAAAATGTGTCAAGTGGATTTTTGAAAGTGGAATGTAGAAAGAAAGCCTGTAGAGAAAATGTAAAATTAATCGTTAATTAATGTTATAAAAAAGACTGTCATTTTAAGTTAAACCTTTTTAAGTTCAGGTTTGGGCTTTTAATTTTGTAAATAGGTAAATTATGCTTACATTTGGTATTTTCTTCCGAACTGACCACCCTCCTAAAAAGTAAAAAAAAAAAAACTAATAATTGCTCAATAAGTAGATTTTTAATGTATGTATCCAAACCATCGATGCAAATAAATACAGCTTACTTATATCGACGATCCAAACATGCAGTGGTACACATTTCTAGTCTATTTTGGTGACAATGTGATTAATCTGTTACAAGACTTCTCAACTCACTGCACACAGGATTAGTGCCAAACTCGCCTTGTTACAAATATGATAAAAAATTTTAGGACTGAAAATAAACAGATAAAAGAAGATATACAGATAAAATAAACAGATAAAAGATTCCTAGCTTTATCTTGTAGTATTTTAAATTATTTTAATGAAAATATTTTAATGACGAGTGGAATTGTCTATTTTTGCTTACCTTAGGCTTATGAATTTAGGGAGGTCACATATTACTCAAGATTTTCTGTCTACAAACGTGCCTAAATTAAATTCAGTGCAAAACATAAATTAAATAGTTAAACGTCGGGACGCATGAGTTGGCAGACGCTGAAGTAGATTTTTTATTTGTTATTTAGAAATTTTTTTCCGAACATAACATATATGATGATTGATAAGTAATATCAACGAATGGCAGAATAAATAAAAACGTCTTTATGAGATTCGAATTCGCCGGAGAAGTCCTAATAGAGTTGCTTGTTAGTTCAGCTTTTCCGCTCGTATTCCAAAGGCAGCCAATTGGTCAGATTTATGTTTATTTTTAAATTACTAGGCGAATTATTTCTATTGCCTAGTAATCATGTTAAAGTTACTGAAATTTGATTTTCTAAAACATGTTGTTTTTTGTAATCAGTGTCGTAATCACGCCATGTCGGGGTTCGGCTGAACACTCTCAGTGAGGGCGAGAGATTGATTCCTCCGGTGGCTTTGCTTGACGGAGACGGATGAGAGTTTAATGTCATCAACTCCGGTCGTCTTTGGCTAGCTGTTAATGGTACGGGTCTTTTCTCTTATATCCCTCATATTTACAAACTACTCTCCATTGACTGAGGATAAACGTCTAATTAACAACGTTCTCATTTAAACGTTTATTAGTTGGAAAAAGAGTTGGAAAAAATTAAAACTTTTGAACATAGACTTATTGACACACAAATACAAAAACAACACACATATTAATTGCGTCGTTACACTTTAAAGCTACTCTGGTTGCCAGAAAAACTGAATGTCTTTGATGTGTTGGTTAGGTCCTAACATCGGCTGAGACCAATACTACAACAGCCAGCGCTCAATGAGAAAACGATAACGCGAGTGACGCATGCAGAGACCTGTTTCAAAAACTGGAAACTTCATCTCTTAGATTTTATGGAGTAGTTATAAATAGTATTTAGACATTCTCGATTAATCCACATTATATAGTAAATAGGCCGTAAATGCAGGGATATAACAGAAAAGATCAAATGGGACTTTATCAAAATTTTGTAGTTAATTTGGTTAAACATTTAAAAATTCGCTCCATTTATAGAGCGAATTGAGAAGGGCAAATTTACCAGGTCAGAATAACGAAAACTGACACAACCGTTTTGGTTTATCGCAATAGATAGAGGGAAAAACTGGAATTCTCAATGTCCCGTCACCCAAGCATTATGGAAATATGTCCACAGTACCGGTATTGAAATTGAAATTTAGCCTGAGGTTTTTAACAACAATTTAAGAAATGTAAGTGCAGTTATCAGATGATATATTTTAACTACGAATATGTAATACATTTTTATTTGACATGACCAACGCTTGTTATTGTGTGAAAGTTAACGTACGCCTAAAGCAAAATCTTTGTTATTCCATAAGACACTTCCTTCAAATACATTACCGCTTAATATATTAAAAATACATATAAATAAATCTGGAAATCAATACGATTTGCACTAGAAATAATTTAATATCCATATAAAATTAATTTAATAATTTTAATATTGGTTTCACATCAATATCATAAAAAATATTTGTTTGGCTACAATAAATAATATTTTTTAAATATCCGTTTCTGTATTTTCGGCCTTTTAACCTTTGACCTTCGATATTCAAAGTTGCCCAAGGATACCACTCTGTCATCCGCTATATTCTTGTTCTGGACATATAATACTAAAATATAGTACTAAAATATAGGACATATAGTACTTAAATCAATCACAAAAATTGAATCGGACCCTACTTCAAAATCCATGCTTAATTTTATAATTGGCAACTGGACTACTATGGTTTAAAATGTGTTTCGTATGAATATAAATAGTTTGTTACCAGTTACACAGTTAAGCCCAAATTAATTGCAGTACAAACACGATGAATGATCTGTCATTTGTACAGTTAGTAATCGGTGGGATAACGTAGTTACGTTCGACGCAGTTACCCATTAAACAGTTATTGATGAATAATTCCAAACCTGACGTGACTGCCTTTGCTTGAGTTTATGGAGTGGGACAGTTCAATCGTACTAACCGTGCGTCATGCATTGAACTTAATGATTATTTCGAACGTTGATCCAATAATAAATTGATAGAAATAGTTGGATATTTTTCACATTACTCAACTAATCTTACAACATCAACTAATTTGACGACTCACATAATAACTGTGTAATTATTTTTTTATTTAATTGGATGAATTGTTGCTAAAGTTACATTCATTGCTGACTGACTGGCGAACCTGTAAATAGCTCCTGAAATTGTTATTCATGATTAATTGTTTATTAAATTTTTGTAAGTTAAATACTTACATTTCTTGATATGACAAAAACTAATTGTTAAAAAACGTTATATTTGAAAAATCATAAATAAAGTTATAAATGCTTATTTAAAAATATCAAAACTAGTGAGTTCTGCTAACAATCGGATTATGGAAGTTTGAATCAAAATGACACCTTCGTTGTTAATGAAATTATCGATAACTCTGTGCACGATAACTCGGCGACACTGAAATGAAAATAACTTGTGTGAAAAAGGTTGTAATCATTAAAAGTTAGGTCACGTTTTAAGCGTGATAATGGGTTTTTACCATAAATTATTCATCTTTGTTTATGATTCAGTTTGAAATTTTTTTATAGTATTATAACAAAAAAGCACTTTTAAAAGCTTATTTTAAAAAACTTGGTCTGAATCTTGATTCCTACTAACCTAGCTAGCATTTTTACGTACTAGGATTTTTCAGTCAACGCTTTGCAGAGTTAGTAATGTTTTTACAGTACAGTGTAGAGTTCCGCCTGGCATAAAAACCACTTAAGAGGGACATTAAATTATAAATATATTTAAATACGTAAACATTAGGTTACTAGTAATTTTTTTACTACCCACTAATTTTTCATAATAAACAGTTACGACAAGAAAAGTCTTGAAACATTTAATTGTATTCAGAAAAGTGGTATTTTTAAAACAATAGCTACAAGTAAAAAATCTCTATAAGATTTCTCGACAGAATCGTATTAATGTAACTTATAATTTAACTTTCACCATAATTTCACTGCCATTTTAAATATATTTTAAAACTCTGTGGCAGTTATACAAAGTATGACGTCTTTTGTTGCTGTCCAAAACGTTTGCTCAGCGTTTGTCTAAACTTAGCAAATCAATCTCTAGGAAATGTCCGATGAATTGTAAGCAAACTACAATGACAGTAAAAAATTAGCGATTTTAAACAATAGTACTTATAAACATGTATTTTAAATAAATGAGTTGAAATATTATTTTCGTTCGTAGACTCTCCCTTTCAGGTATTGTCAATATATTTTTCAAACTCAACTAGATCCCAAATTTATCGAATAAATATTACATTATAATTATCATAACAAAAGTTCATATTTCAAGTTGTTGATTTAATTACAACCATACGTTGCAGATTGCAATAGCATGTTTTCTGAACTAATAATTTAGTTACTTAATAAATTTGCTTACAAATAATGATAAAGTAAGTATCAAATCAAGCCTTTGATAATGTTAAAAAAACTAATTTCTGTTTTTTCCTCACTTACGATCCCGACCATGAAGTTTTATCACATCACACGAGAGGTGTTTTAAAGATTCCAAATGAGAACGGCTTTTCTAATTTTTTTTGGCTAATACTCTCGCCTATATCTAGAATTACTCTAAAGAGCATTTAAAAACAATGAATTTTTAATTAAATCAACATTGTTTGGAATTGTTTAATGAAAGTGCGTTGTTTTGCATTTATAAAGCCACTTTTAAAGACTTATTTTAGATGGTATGCCTAGTTTTTATACATAATGCCATGTTTAGTACGAAAATATCAAATTCAAACAGCCACTTGTTTCATTGAATTCTGCTAAAAGATCACTTTTTGTACTGCTTCAATTTATCTTCACTGTTATATTAATTTTTAGGGTGTAATGTCTTTTATGTTGCACCTGATTTTTATAGGAATTTGTAAAACTATCAATTTAAAGAATATTACAGTATTTTGCAGCACATTTTCTGAAATACATCCTATAAAAGATACTCTTAATCTCCATTAAACGTTAAAAAAAAACTTGATCACTTTTAAAAATATGTATGACAATGAAAGCGCAAAAAGCATTAGTCAAAGTTGACTTGTTGCTTCAACTATGAGATTAAATAAAAATTAATTAAATTGTTTTTAAAAGCTGAGGACGGGTTGAAATTGAAAACCGGAAATATACCTTTAATTAGCTGAAGGTGACCCGCTTTGATGGGAAAAGTCAACAAATATTTGTATACAAAAACAAATGAAACAGCTGTTCAGCCCTTTTCTTTATATTTGTAACCTTTGGGAACATTTTATCAAAAGACTAATAGTTTTTCTGAGGTTTTGCAATTGAGACCTTTCATTCAACTAGAGGCCTGATGGGTTTCCTTGATGCGTACCATAGACTTACGGTTTTCTCAAAAGTAACAGGTAGTTTGGGCTTTATGTATAGATATATTTTATTACATTAGAACTAATGACGAGTATCGACAAAAAAGGAACTAATTATTCAAGTCAATCAACTACTTAATCATTATACACGTGTACCTTATTGATAAACAGGGTTTTGATGGTGATTTTGCCACACACGTCTCCATAGACAGGCTAGGTCAAGTGCCTGGCTGGTGTTACCTCCTCTTTTACAACATTAATAAATATAAATACATAATATGTCACTCAATAAAAAACTTAGCACTATTTTTATAAATTTTTTTTTGTAAATTGTAAATTTAATATTCTTAAAAGTAATTCCACAATCCTATTAGCAAGGTGCGGATACTCTCACGGCTGGATTAGGCCTTCCATTGTGGCCACTTGGACCACATTTACATTTCAGTTGCCAACTGAGTGAATTATTTAATAGAATGCTTATTGAGAAAACAGCAAAACTAATGGAAAAGTCAAATTTACTAACGTCTTTGATGTTTTAAATTACAAATATTGAATATGAAACTGTGTAATTTTCGCCACTAAATTACTTGTTCAATTTGAAAGCAAGTCTTTATAAGATAACTGAAGAGCACTCATATACCATTGTTTGCTAAGAAAATCTCATATGCAAACAGGAAACAAAACAACCGGTGCCGTGTATTACGAGAAAATAGAAATCAAGCACCGTTTGTGTACTTCATGTAAAAACGGTAGGATACATAAAGGTCAGAAAGCTGTAAGGGTGGATAGATTCAACAAGTGTCTCTAAAGTCTTAAAGTTGTTTTCCTTTGCTGTTGTGAAGGTAGTTCAGAAAGCAAGTTCCGTTTGTGCACTTTGTACCTTTTGTAAAGGTTATAAATGTATATAAAGGTAATCAAACCCTATTAAACCCAGTAAATATATAGTATTCATGTACTTGCTTACACTCCCCCTCATCCAACTCATTAATGGGGTGTATAGAGGCGTGGGTTATACTTCCGCAGAAGGGTTACACCATTTGCTATTAGCATGTCACTTTCGTTTTCTTATATATATATTTTAATACTTTGCTCTTACGACCTTAAAGACCATAACAGTGCTAAAACTATGTGTCAGGAATTTTGATTTACTATCTTAATTGCTGTTTCAAAGTGTAGACATAGTGTCTTTTGCAAAATATCATCCCAATACATAGAAACGTTATTAATTAAAGTAAAATAAGTTTAAGGTTAGTTGAATTTGAATAAATCTTGTATGAATATAACTGTTATTGAATTAAAATCTGTAAACTAAACCATAACTAACAAAACTACAACTAAAATATTAACAGCCTAGTTTCATCTCCTCATAACTTAGTTGACCATGTGGTATGTGATCTAATCGATGTTTATATTAAAACCCCTTTAAAGGTTGAGCAAGGTTTTAGATTTCAGGCAAATTTATTTTGTGATTTGGTAATGATTATCACTCAATAGTTCCCCTCCAGACATTACAGGTTCCCACTGACATCCCTTGGGGAGGTACACACGTGTTAGTCCTTGCGTCGTGGAGGTCTGCAGTAAATTTCACTCTTTTTTCTCTTTCTTTCTCTTTTTCAACTCAACTGCCCGTCATCATGAGCCAAACTAAAAACAGAAAAAATTTCCGCCTTCATGACTACATCGCGACCATGCGATGACCCGCACGGAAACTGTCCCCTTCGGCTGGAGAAGGGCGCGCATGTCCACATAAAATAATAAAAAGAATATAATTTATTGTATCAGTCGATCAGTTTTGTGGCAGTAATCAAGACTTCAATTTACAGCGAAAAATGTTCCTTCCTATTGGAATAAGGCCACAACGGCTATATAAGTTTCATTTAAGCTTTTTCAGAAACATAAGAATAGCTGTAAAATGTTAGTGCACTCTCCCCTAACTCCAAAACTTATAAAACTAATTAAATCAGTGGCTAGAAAACAAATATTCAGGTGATCATTTTATTTTATCCCTGAAGTAAACATTGGAATATTAAATAGCGAATCCAGCAGCGGTCCCACAAATCATAATTATTTTCGGGGAGTCTTGGACCCCCCGCCATATCACTATAAGAAGAAGACAGCTTCTTTGAACCCTCGAAATAAAACACTGTGTGCCAAAGCTTATAATAAACGACTATGATCATTGAAATAAATTGTAAAAAATCAGTGGTAGGGACAAATTTATATTTTAACAGCTGATAAAACTTAAACTAAAAACTCAAATGCACATTTAACAAAAGCCACATTCTATGTACTATTCAAAAGCTCGTTCAATTTTATTTTGTATTATGATAAGTACGGCTGAAAACACTAACTACTTAAACCGCAGTTTAATATTTAAATATTACATCCATATAGAACACCCTGTGGTTGTATGTTACTCATGAACACGCTTTGATGCGGCAAGTATTGCCAAGATACCTTCTACTGTCAGTTTATCATGTTAAAGGTTTGACTTTGGGGAACAGGAATGATGTATTATGGAACATTATCCACCGTCCATAGCGTATGTGTTTTATTAAAAACTGACAGAATATAAATTTCCTTAAACCTTTGATTTACTCAAAAATCTAACACTCATCTAGGATTCATCAAGGATTTGAAACTACTGAAATAACTTTTCCACTATGGTGAAATTAGCCTATCTCAAATCGAAGACACTTTAATTGCTTAATCCAGTGGATTGCATTTTACTGTAGAAGCTTAACTTCTTTTTAATTAGGATAATGCATGAAAAACATAAAGTTCACTCTTAAAATATCGTTTTCGTCCATCATAATTGAGAATGGACTTGTCATAAATATTATAGTGTCGCCTTTGCAAATTTAGCATGTAATTAGAAAAATATGGCGTGTTAGTACGTTTTTATCAAGTCATGAGGGGTGGGGCAAGTTTTGAGTTAATGAGATCATGCGAGCATCTAGTTTCTTTTATACCACACAGTGTTTCTTCTTAATTAGTTCGTAATATACTGTGGCAACCGTGAGTGAATAGAATGTAGGAAATATATGTTTCAGTTTTTGAGTGTTCTCCATGCACATAAATATAGTTAGGAAGGGTTGTTATTTTACCAACTCGGTGTCACCTACTCACTGAGAAAAGCTCCATCTATGGATTTAGCAATGGATTTAGCTAAAGGAAAGGATTTTGATATGGATAATCTCCCAATAAATAGTGATAAAGAAGACCAGGAGCGTAATATGCAAGAACTAACTATGAGGTTGTGTCAGATGGAGATGTTATTCAAGCAACAACAATCGAGAATGCAAGAGATCGATGACACCATAAAGTGTATTTCAACAGATCTTCCTCAGCGTTCCTCCCAAGTTGGTGCAACCTCAGTAAAACCACTGCATGAGAGAGAATTAGAGGTTATTTCTGGCCAAAGAAATTTCGCTCAATCCTATTTGAAGGATATGATGACATCATTAAGCATGCCTGGGATGAAGTTCATTGGAGAAGAATTCAGACCGCGGTTTCACTCTTTCTTGTGGATCCTTATTCATTTAGTTTTCGTACTAATCAGCTATGTTTACATCAAAGAAGGATATGATAATTGGGTAAAATCCCCTGCTATTATAGCGACCTCCAACAATGCTACATTTGTGAGCGAAGTTCCATTCCCTGCTCTCACAGTGTGTTTACCCGGCTCCGTCAAAGAAGGCTATGACTACGCAGGGCAGTTGGAAAAGTGCATCCTGTGTAACAGTTCTTTGGTTACTCGCTCTTGTGTCTTCAACAAAGATTGCACTTATGAAGAAAAAGCTTCAATAGCCGTCGCTTCTTTGGTATGTCCGAAAACAGTACCAGGACTTGAACCAAGCACACCTTGGAGACTATTTAGGGAAACCGAAAAGTGGAAAATGGAAGGCCAAGAATTTGAAACCTACTCAAAAATCACCTTTCCCCAATGTGACGTCTTGTTAGATCATGTGAGAAATGTGAATGACCGGGAGGCATATTCTATCAAATATTTTTCTGGCTGTGATGGAAACAACTATTTTAAATTTGTATCAAACTTCGGAATGTGCGTCACAATCAATGGTTTGGGAGAAAAGGATATTTTCAGGGATAGCACTATTATTTATTCTGAGGAAAGGTCAGGTGTACAGGAGGATGCTTATATTTATGAAAATCAGTATAAAACAAAAGACTTGACGCTGGAAAATATGATTTATTTCAATGGAAACTATACGACCACACCAACTTATATTTCTGAAGTTCATCAAATAACATTCTCATACTTTGAAAGAACAGACGAAAAGTCAGCATCAATATGTAAGGTAAATGGAAGTACCCCAAAGTCTGCTTACTTGTCACTTCACAGCCCTTTTAACGTCCCTTTTGCGTTTAACAGCGATTTTTACCTGGAAAGAGGGGAGAAAAAAGATATAACCATAATGCCAAGAGTTGTATTTACTGAAAAAGGCTTGGAATCCTTCACGCCAACTGAGAGAGGATGTTTCTATTCATATGAAAGGGAGTTGATGTTGTTCAAACGATACAATGAATATAACTGCAAAACAGAGTGTTTCGTCAATTGTACCTTGACTCATTGTGGATGTGTTCCGTACTACCTACCTAGACATAACAGTTCGGTCAAGGTCTGCTTGACAGACTGCTATGAAGCATCACTGTGTGACCGAAAAGCCTGTAACTGCCTGCCAGATTGCTACCAGATAGGCTATGACATCGAGAGTGAAATAAAAACAGGGGAGGGCCTTTATACATCGGTGAATATAAAATATCAAAACGGTGTCTTTAACCCAATAATTCGAGCAGGACTTACTAACTTTGGACAGTTCGTGGCCTACACCCTGGGGATCTTGGGAGCTTTTAATGGATTCAGTGTCATGATGATCTTCGAGATCTTGTATTATTTAACTTTCAGGCTATGGAACTCTGTTAAGTCCTTATGGTTGTAGAAAAGTAACACGTTCAGGTGTGAGTAACTTATATAATGATTTGTACCATTTCCGATAAACAGTGTAATTCAACATTGCAAAACTGGAATCTGCCCTGGAATAAGGTTTTTGTTTAAAACTATGGTTGATAACATGAATCATGAAAATAATCACCAACAAGTCAATTTTATAGTAACTCTATCATTAACATTTTTTTCACGTTTGCAGTAACTCTTTTTGCAACTTATAATATGATTTCCGTTAAAATGTGTACTTCAATATTAATAAGAATACAATTCGATACGTAAAAACCAGCAGACTCGTCATTATGTTTTATTTTTAAACAAGCTACTGTACTTAATAGTTATTTGTGCGTTGAGTGAGTAAAGTACAACATTGTCTCAAAGTGAAAATTTTGGAACCCGAACTTGTGAGGGCGACAATTTTCACGAGGGAGGCAATGTGCTTTACTCTCAAAATACAAATAACATTTTTCCCTCACCTGCATTAATGAATATCCTGACCATTAAAATTATTTTACTAACTTAGTAAGTAATAAAAATATCCATATTGTTCCGTTGTTCTAGTATCGCCTTGGTTAGCTGCAACCATGCATACACCAGCGACCAGCAGATTGTTGCAACGTTTTTACATGCTTAACTCTTAGACGTTCTCACAGCTGATTGTTGTTAATGTTAATCTTATTTCATTATTCCTACCACAAAATCCCGCTGGGAGACAAATTATTATTTTACTCATTCATTAAAGAGATTGAAAAGCGTCTCAACATAGCAGGTGGGGGAAGAGAATATTTAAACCAATGTAGTTAAAATTAAGAATATATGAATCGGTTTTTTTTTGAAAGGGCGTAAGTCAAATTTTTTCGATTTTATAATTTTGGCGGTTTCCTACTCTACTCAACCAGATACATCGATTTGCTTTGAAAGGGCGTACCCATATTGTATGTTTATGGAAGGATTGCAATTCTGTGATTTGTTTTGAAAGGTTCGTATGTCAACAAAGCGTTATATGGCGTTTTGGACTTTGGAAAATGAAAAGTTTTTTCTTGTTTTCCGAAGGTTTACTATTTAGAACTTACGCCCTTAAAAAAAACCGATTCATTAACTTTATAAATATTGATGATTAAATCAGGTATTAACATTGTTCTTTTTTATAACTACTTCTAAATCAATAAAATCAATATCAATTTTGATTTTTTTTATAAATTATGTAGAGTCTTTTGGTAGTTTTGTGTAGGCAATTAGGTTTTTAAATCTTAACGATAGAAAAAACTATTCTATGACTTGAGACATAAAATTAAATAAATAAAAGGAAACTAATTAAGATTTTAACGAGCCACTATGTACCTTGCACAATTAACAGTTAGTTGTTTTCGATGATTCATCTTAATTACTGACATCCGAACAGAATACCGAACGCGTAAAATATGATTGGTTAGTTGGTACCGAAACCTATGAAGAGGTTTTGGACATGCAAAAACAAGTAGTGACAAGTATACAAGTAGTGTATTTGTAGTTTTGGAGACATGCAAAAACGTAAGTGATCTTTGCCAAATTTAAACTACAGGCCAATTCGAAATGGAAGAACTGATTTTATATATGTGAATTATTTAAAACATAATCGACCAGGTATTACTTAAGTGACATTGGATAGAGCAAATGAGTTTAGTGTTGTATCAGCTGATCGCATGCTATAATATAGAACTTTTTTTAATTCATCTACTCTAGACACTTTGACCAATATACGACGAGAACCGGACTACCGTTTTAATGTATGCCGTGCTACACATGATGCGCATGACGAACGCATTAAATATCAGTAAAATGAACATAAATATTTCTCTGTTTGTTAGAATTTTTGTTTAAAATTATTGATTAAACTTTGACTGTACCCAAATAATATTAAATTGGCTATTTAATATTCCTATTATATCTGTGAAGGCAGGAGATGAGATACAGAATTCCTTTGGTTTTATGAAGCCAATGCAATGACATCATTTGAAAACTAATGCGTATTTAAATAATGGAGTATTAAAATTTTATTTCGAACAGAGAAGGTAAATCGATAATATTTTTGAATACGGAAACAAATTATTAAAGTTACCAACTTGATGCTAATATTTCCCGCGTAAATTTCGTATACAAAGCTACGGTTCAGTTTAAAATTCAGCAGTATGATAATGGAGAAAGGCGAGATCAAGACAGTCTGAAATGTGTCCATGTTTATTTATATCATATTTACATATCTTTGACTTTGTGAACACTGAGAGCTATTTGAATTCACGCCAGTCAAAGTATTGAAAAGCAATTTAAAAAAACCTAACGCGTTAAAATCAGATACAATACAAAACTTTCTATTTAAGTTATTTTATCGTAGACTAATTTTTCAATTCGTTAACATACAGGGTGTTTTTTTAACGCAACCCATTTTAAAGATTTAATAATGTACATATAAATATCAATTGACTATTGTTTTATGGATATTTACATTTTATACAGTTATATTTACATATACAGTTACGCTCTCACCATCAAATTTTCGAACACGTGTTGCTAGGTACCTCTTTGTATTAAATTTGTTATGTTTGTTTTAAGGTGCTGAATATCCTGTGAATTGTTTTCGTAGGCCTTACTTTTTATGTATCCAAAAAGAAAATAATAAAGTGGGGTTAAATCCGGGATCTTGGGGAGAAATAATCCCTCACTGATAAAATTAAGTTTTGGGTTGCGTTAAAAAAAACAGCCTGTCGGGTAACCATATTACAGCAACCGCCTAACAATGAGTGATCATTTGAGTCTTGTTCCATTTTGTTCATATATATTCTTAAGTTTATAATGAAAATCATAAGTAAGCAAAATTAGATTCAATTACATTTCATTTTGTTTTAATAACAGACTTTACAAACTTATTTGCAGAAATGACAGTTTCATGTTACTGTAGCACACGTCTAGATGACCAATGTCGCATAGAGGCCTTCAACTGTCAGATTATCATGTTAATCAAGTTGACTTCGGGGAACCAGGCGACATGTGACATGGAACATTGTCCATGTAGCCAGTGCATATATGGTTCACTTAAAACTAGTGATCCCACCCGGAATTTTTTTACTTTAGACTTTTATGCCATATTTTCAACTAATCTATTTTGTCTATTATTTACACGTTCTGATGTCTCAATAGAAAAATTGAAAATTAATGGAAAAATAATTAGCAAAAGTATTTTAAAGCGTTATCGTCCATTATTTTCATAATATACAAACTTTCATAAATACAAAAACAGCATAAAATGAATCATACAGTTAAAAAATATATTTAACTTTTGTTGTAGATGATATTTTGAACATTATGATGACTAAACCGACAATGTGAGTAGGGTTTCTTAAATATCAATATTAAAACTCGTTAAACTTTACCAATTACAACGAACAATGATTGAATAACATCAGCTTTTAGGACTAAGACAGATGCTGCGGAATGTTTATGTAATTTATTTTTACATTTCCAGTCTATTCCCATAAAATCTGTTTCTTCAGACTCCAACCATTTAGTGGCGTCTTGTTAAGAATATGAGCAAAGGATGATTCTAGTATGTATGACATAGTGTTGCTGACAAAAAAATCTGAGGAGACGTTAATAAGGAAGGGTTTTTTGCCTTTCCCTAAAATAATTATAGTACACCTGATGTAGGATGATATATATTCTAAAAGTAAAAGTTATTTGTTAACAGTTGTTATTGGAATTGATCTTTGAAATCAACAATAAATGTGACCATGACTAACCATATTAAAAACCCGTGGTGACAATAAGTGGCAACTTTGTTCTTATCGGTTAGCAATTCATATCCTCCGATTACGCCATCAGCTAGGAATCATGTGACACTAAAGATATATTTCTAATGCGGTTATAACCCATGGAAAGAGAGTTGTTAATGAGTATATTTCAGGCTACAGCCAAAACTACATGTCATAGACACTTGATCTTGATGTCAAATTAAACCTTGGAACATCATGATGTGCACTATGGTGGATTGGTTCTAATATCTTTAAGCGCTTAGGCCTAGGATCGTCCTAAAGGGACGTATATCAAGGATTTTGTAAGTGCTTTGAATAGTTGCTATGGTTACCATTACAAAATAGCTACTATGGTTACTAAAATAATGCAGCATTAAGAAACAACAAGAAAATGAGAAAAAAAGATAATCCCCGGGTAAAGCTGGGGTTATTAGCTGGTATAAACTTAATGTGATCAAACTTAATTGATAGGTTATATAAAATGTAAAAATTAACATAACAATACTAATTTTATATTTATTTATGCATTATTCAATCTTAAAAATGGGTTGCGTTTTAAAAAGAACGCCCTGTACTTCGCGGTATCAAAGATGTCGAGGTAACCACAGCTAGGTAATATTTTTTATGATTACGCAAGGTGTTTCATTTAGGAAAGTATACGCTGGAGGTGTTCCCACGGCGCACGTAATGATAATTAATTTACGCCCCGGGTAAACAAAGCATCCGCAGTGAGGGAATGTTTTAATTATTTGGCGGAACGATGAGCTTGTTTTACTTTCACACTGAGTACTTCACATTATTATTTTTAATCAAGTTGAAAATCCTCGTAATTTGATATACCACATATTTTCTTTTCATACAGGTGCTGCTGATGTAAGACTATAATTGATCTTTTTTTATACCAGCACTTTTGATCGCCTCGTGATTGGATATACCATAATTTTAATTTTTAATGTCAGAACTGCCGACCTAAGAAAGAGTTTTTTCGCACACTACTCTTCTAAATAAAACATTTTGTCTTACCTGATTTTCAAAGTAAATACATTTTGGCTATAAAAATATATTGAATTTATTGTGTGGTAAGGAAATAAAAAGTGAAAATCTTTAGGCATATTTAATTTCTTTATTTTATACAAGTGCACACTTTAATTCTATTTTTCCATTTAGAAAATTATTTCATACTGCAGTCCTAAAAAATATTTTCTTTGGCAGGGTAAAGGGCTTTTTAATAGGTTCACCATACTACTCCAGCACAAAGAGTGCTATTACAAGAATATGTGTAATGTTTTTATTTAGCTAAGGCCAAGATGCGGTTGTAAGTGAATTTCATCCAAGACATTTTGCTTTCTCTTTTGACTTTAGCATTAGTATGTAGTTAGTCTCTGTCACCTGGACAACAGTAATATCTTCTAGAAGGACAACGCGGAGACGACAACATGGTCTACTGCAATCACACAGCCCAAGTACAAAGCACTGCCCGAGGCGGTTGCCTTTGTTGCCGCCTACTGTCCACTGTCTCATGATGAGATTGAATTCAACTTTGCTTATACGTAAATGTTCTTGTATTGAAACAGCATTTCACCGAATATCTTTGTTTCCAACATTCGTATCAAGGGTTTTTAGAATTATTTTTATATCTATGTGAAACCTAAATAACTAATTTTATATTTTGTTGAAAAATATTCGTATATAACAGTTGTTAAAATAGTATAAAATATGAACTTCACATTTTGGTCGCTTCTGTTTAATCGAATTTGACAGTCACCTCAAGTTGGAACTGTTAGTCGAGTCTATACACATTTTAGACAAGTTTAATTACCGGAAGCTTGTTATTTATTAACATAGAGTATCAAGCAATCGGATTTTAATATATTAACTTACAACTTGAACGATCTTACGACAAAGCTTTCTCCAATAGTACTGTTATTTTCAGTCGTTTTATTATTGACCATTTAATACTATTAGATCAAACAAATTACTACCGGGTCGATTTTATTATTATCGGATATCAAACAAATGTAATATATTTACGAATAATTCTAACGATCTCATGATAAATGTACAATATTTTTATTTTCAGCCGTAATTTTCCGATGCCTTTAGATAGACTCTTAGTATCGGATATCAAGCAAATTAAAATATTTACTTACTACTAAAACAATCACATAGTTATTGTTCTCTCCAGCATTATCACAGCATAATTTTCAGCCGCATTATTGCCGGGACCTGAAGTTATTTATTAGCATCGCATATCAAATATTAAATCATATTAAAATTGAAGATTGTAATCATCAATTAAATGATAATCAAATAATGTTATAACACATTCTATTTCCAAAAATACTGCAAAATCACTCACAACCATATTGTTGAGATCATAGTTATTTATTGATATCAGGTGTTAAATGGATTTAACACATTTACATTTTTTGAGTCTTCGTCATTCGTATAATGCTCTCTTGAGCCACTGTCTTCATAATTAATTGAGCTTATAAAGATATAACCCTTGGGTCATATAGTCCAGATTGACCTCATCAATTGTTCAAGAGTTTCATTTTGTGCTTCCTTTCTCGATATTGGCTGTGGAACAGGTGTGTTCGATCCTCTTGAAGATACCTTTCAATTTGCCACTTTTGTATGGAGCCAAATTTGCGTGACTGTATTTTTGGGATCTATATAGATATTGTTTTCATGAACCCAAATTAAGTAAGTGAAATATATATGTATGTGTTTATGAATCCCTAACTGCAGAAGGGAAACTTGTTCAAGATCTTCAAATTTGTTTTATTGGCTAAATAAAGCCCAAATAGATAGACGATATGATCAAAATAATTATCTAAGAATTAAGTAACATATCATCATTAAAATAGATTGGAAAATAAAACAATGCAAGTCTCAAATTCAATTTTCAATGTGACTTCCTTTCAAAATTTTAGATCTGAAATGTTTCACCTGAAGCATTATAGAATTATCGAATGATATGGAGACAAAGTTAAAGGAAGTCGACATACAAGTACGTCAATTAAATGATTACATTTCAACTTACGATAGTGTTACCTATTATAATACTTAATAGAACACCAAAAAGTCATTGTACACCAGTAAAGAAGAAAAATAAAATTTACTTCTATTGTATAAAAATGTGAAAATAAATTATTTTAATGAATTCCAAAAATCATTTATGGCAATTTGAAATCATTATTATGGGCTGTGTCCACAACAACATAACAGTATTTTTGCTATCGAGGGCGAAAGAGATGTTTTGTAGTCTCGAGATTGTGTTTTATTTTCTAGAATAGGAATTAAAACGATCGAGAGGATTTAATTTTATGTCAATTGATTTTAATATTAGAAAGATTAAAGAATAGTTATGAAGTAAATGGAGTTATTTGCTTTTCAACTTGAGATTAGTTTCAAAGAAATAATAGTCCCTTTAGAAGTATCATAGAATTTGGAAAAAAATGTTACGTCGATGAGTGGTACAAACCACTCTGATAATACATAAAAAAATAAATAGTATGTTTTTGTATTAATACTAATAGTTTTTTTGTGTAGTGAGACTCGTATTTCAAAAAAAGATATGTGCGTCAAATAAAATCAATAGAATCAATTAGCAAAAGCCTTTCGATATTTCCTTTTATTATTCGATTCAGGTTCAGACATTGACTTAAGAAAAATAACAAACCATTACTAATATATAATTGCAAAACTTATGAATAAATAAACCAAACCCTTACATTTAAATTCCTAACGGAAACTATTAAGGGTTGTTTGATGAAATCCTTCGTAAATATTTAGTAGTCTCTCAGCAGGCCTCTTAGTTCATTGTGGTCACAGATTATTGCCCTGAGTTGAGACTGATGACTTACTAAATGAATATTAATTAATAATATTAATAGTTGATTATTATTTCGTGTAGTATAAAATAATCTGTTCGTCAATTCAATATTAGGCTATAATAAATACTTTTTTACTTCGGTTTTTTGCTGTTCTCCTACTAGTAAAATATCGAACATTAAAATTATACGTTTTAAAAAGTTTACGTTTCTTCATAGATAGATAGTATCAAAATAATAATTCCAAAAAGAAAAGTTGCAGTGCAACGGCATTACGGATTTTTGTAGTGAGGTATGTTAAATTCCAATGCAGCGCATCAACTGCATTACGGAACTAGTGATTTTAATTAGACCTATAAGGTTAACTAAGTTTTTTGTAACAGCTATTATATAATTCAAAGGGCGAATTTTTTATCTATTTTGTCACACAAATTACAATTTATTTTAGGCTGAAAATTTTTTAACGAGAAATCTATTTAATTGAATTGGCTGTAAAACATAAAGTAACGTCCAACTTTAAATCTGCGTTATGTAATTTAAATATCAAACGGAAAATTATCTTTGCACGTTTGATAATTGTCAGTAGGGCGATTATCTATCTGTTAACCAAGAGTCAACTTTGACTCCCACATGACTGTCATAGCTTGTAGTTATCTTGTAGCTGTTTACTTCCCTGTAGTTATTTAATTTAGCTTGCGGTTATTTTCTATCCTCATCATAATTGAAAAGGTATAACTTGAAAAAAAAACTAGTCGTACTAACTAAAAGTAGCTAAAAAGAGTTAATAACTTGAATACCCATGATTGATTAAAATATATAAGATAAATTATAAAGTAAACGTTTACAAAGGTTAACAGTAGTAACAACATACACTACTTTTGTATTCATGTTTTGTTTTGTATTTAGATGATATTTATTATTAGAAGATAAATCAATTTTTGAAAACGCCAATGGTAATCTTTAACGGTCTTCTGTGTCAATGTAAAAGTTGCGCCCCATTTGCATCAGCCAAATTCACCTTCTAAAAATATTTACTTGGATTTTAGTTACTTACCAACGAAAATAACTCATAAAAGAGTTTTCTCGCTTACAAGTGGTTCTATTCAACTAAAAGCATTAATTGCCCTTTTGATAGTCAAAGTTGGCTCATTAGGCCTCCGTATCATTAAGGTGGATCGTGCGGGAGAGTTGGAGACGAATGGCCTACGTGACTCGCATGCTGATAATCTAGTAGTTTAAATCATTAGGCAAATATCTGCAATGTATTACAAAGCAGTTTAGTCGCTGAGCACAACAAATTGTAGTAATATCTTGAAAATTACACACTCAGTATCTGAGAATCTATGCATAATTAACTTTCTAGGGGTTATTTTGTGAGTAGAACTCCTCCGAGAGTTTTTAACCAATTTTAATGTTTTTGGTGTCATTTTAAAGAGCTCTCTCTGAAGTTGTGCTTCCCTTAAAATGAGGTCAATGTATGTTAAGGGCTTCGCAAAAGTGGCCCTTAAAGTTACCATATAATTCTTATGGCAGATAATATTTGTTTACATATTGATCATATGCACAATTTCAGTCACATTTAATCACCTGGTGTTAAAGGTTTGTTTTTATTAACCTGTCACAAATAAATGTTTAGTTCTGCAAACAAGTTCTAGCTAACTAATTAAATGGAAAAATATTAAAAATAAATTAAACTTGATATTTAGAAAGGTACAATATATACCACCAATTAGAAGAAAAAGAGGTATCCGTTTTTTAAGAACTAATAATCTCAACTATATGAGAAACTTTCGTTTGCTTATTTATTGATAAGCTTAAAATAATAGCCAAAAATTAATCCAAAAGTGATAAATAAATAAAAAATCTCATCATTTTCCAACTTCAAGAAGGGCAACTTCCTTAGTCCTATAGGCAATACTACATTTTCCAACTTCAAGAAGGGCAACTTCCTTAGTCCTATAGGCAATACTACAATGGCTGACTACTATAACTGTAGTTTCGTCTTGCACTTTATACTATAAAAGTGTTCTTTTGATTCCATGCTTGTTTGTATTCAACTGTTTTCTATATTTTATATATGTGTGTCTAATTTTGGAACAGTACAAAAATTCTCAAAAATACAAAAATTTGATATTATTTTTTAATAATTATTTATTTAATTATTAGCTTTCATTATTGAATCGATCGGCTACAAAAACCAAAATTACATAAGACACTAATTCTAGCCACTTGGTGTTCTTTTTAGAATACATAAAACGAGAATATTAAAAAAATCAAATGTACCAGAATTGAGTGTACTGCATTTCACAGAAAACCAAAAAGTAAAATTATGTTTCATCTTTAAAACTTAAACAAACATGTAATTTAGCCTTAAAAAAATTATTTTCTATAAGTTATCAGCTACCTTAAGGAAGGAACAAACCGTTATAGTAGATAATTTAATACTTTCGGGTAGTATTGAAATTTATCACGGAAGATAATGTAAAGGGGGTGTAATTGTGGTTGTAACGGGCAATGTAATCCGAAGGTGAAAATGGGAAAAGTTAAACGAGGTTATGAAACAGCCGCGAAAGTCTTGGGTCGGTATCGCCACCTCTGACAATGAGTTTAAGAGCTCTGGATTTTAAACATTTAAATCTATGTTAAAAAAAAGTAAAAAAAAAGGAAGGGAAATTATTCAATTAATTTGATCATTTAATTCACTTCCAAAGCTATTTATTTCCAGTTTTTTTTAAACTGATGAATATGTATTGTTAGAATAATAGTTTGCATGTAAATAAGTTGAATATTAAAATAACTGACTGATTCAATAATTAGAAACATACGTTTATCTGTTTTAAACAAAATATTTACTTTTCGAAATAGAGGAAATCATCATGGATACGTGAATGAAAATTAAAAACATTTTAAAGTATGTTTAGAATACTAATTAATATGATTTATTAAGTATAAAAGTGTTTTTATTAACAAACCATCGTTTAAAGGAGCAATTTTATATTATTTCATTCATATTTTGATTAGGATTTTTGCGGACATTTGCCATCACTGATTAGTAAAAAACAAGTTTCACGACGTTTCGGGATCTGGAATCTGATCCCGTCTTCAGGTGGAAGAAAACCTAGAACATAACAAGATTAGTAACACATAGCCAGGAAAACCTGGACAAAAACACAGCTAAAACAGAGAACTGTAAAATTTTGTGTTATTGTTTTTTCTTTTCAGCTTTGTGTTTTCGTGACTGCTTTTACAGTTCTCTGTTTTAGCTGTGTTTTTGTCCAGGTTTTCCTGGCTATGTGTTACTAATCTTGTTATGTTCTAGGTTTTCTTCCACCTGAAGACGGGATCAGATTCCAGATCCCGAAACGTCGTGAAACTTGTTTTTTACTAATCAGTTATGGCAAATGTCCGCAAAAATTCTAATCAAAATATAAAATCACCATCACTAACAATGAATTTCAAACAAAGAATTTCATTCACGTTAAACTTTAAACGAACAAGTTAATAGTTACATAACTGTATTCTGAGTTCCAGGAAAAAATATTACATATTAGTAACAGAAAAGAACAGGGAAAACATAATGAAAAACTTACGTTTTCGTAAACAATAAATCGCCGTTTAATTTTACTTAGAATTGGTTACGCAGCTAAAACGAGCGTGCTCATAAACAAGTGGCGCTAATGGAAAGAACACAAACAGCATTCAAAGTGTGATTAGCTTGAATAAATAAATACTTTAACACAATAGGCTCTTTAGTGTTTGCTTTTCATTACTCGTACATACAGATCCTTTATGACGTGTAAAATCATTTTGGATTATGCATATTTTCGAGTAAACAATTGGTGTTAGCTTAAAATTGTCAATTACATCACCTTTACTTTTTACAAACATAAAAGTCAATCTCTACAATTGAATCAATTGAAAATTCAGTATTTTTCTACGGAATGGTTAAATATAATTTTTGAATATTAAATTCCCTTACATATTCATAATAGCAGTACTGTGATGACTAATGGATATTTTTCAGCATCCTGAACTATTATTCTGAAAGCAAAATGAAAACATTTAGGTTTAAATTGTCTTGGATTAAAAATATTGAAAGGTTAGTATGATTTATAATTGTCCTTAAATAGAAAGCAGATGAATGAAAATGTTTCCTATAGTTAGAGTCTATGTGTGTACCTAAATAAGTATTTATGTAGCATCAATCTACAGTCACAAAAAGTAGAAAATATTAAATAAATAATATAAACATATTATTTCTTAAACACTGCATAACAACTCTAAGACTACGTTACACAGTATTAATATCCACTATTCAAGAATATACCACTGTACACCACGATATACCAAAATTCCACTATACACCACTAGTAATCGTATCAATGACAATTTATTTCAATTACTCAACAAAAATTGTTTACGTTGCCTTTAATTTTAAAATCGGATAACATATAATGTTAATTATCCATTCTATTAATACAATTAACAGAGATATTCGGGTCATTCCAATGGAGCCTTAATATTATTTTCAATAGGAAACTGTACAAAGTAGTATATTGAAGGTAATTTTATCGCAGAACAACATAATGGCAAGAGCGACATCTTGCAGCGTGTGAGCGTCTTATCAGCCAACGGCAGGCTCTTTATACAACCGTATCTTCCAACACATAAGCGCTATAAATATACTATCATACATGGGCTATTAAATGTGGAAATGTAGCAGGTAATAGCTGAAAGTGTGGAGAGATTCCTTTACGAAACGATTATAATAACAATTGTAGTCCATAGTGGTTCATGAAGACTACGGAACAATGGATTATTTTTATTTTTCCATTAATAAAGCGATCAAATATTGATAACGTGATAGAAATTAAATTGCCAAGAATTTTGTTTAGCTATGAAAATACCTACATTTGATCTACTTATCCTAACTCATTGCAAATTATATACAACTTTATAACAAACTATAATGAGAAAAATTGCGTTAAATTAGAATGCATAATTTAAAATTGCATGATATTATATTAATAACTCGTGAATTGTCTTACGTCACTGACTAATAATTACAAAAGCAATATTGGAGTCTTATTAAAATCAAGTTAGCTTATTGATACATGTTGTTGTAATCTCTGGATGTACATAAAAGTCGTCCTACAACACTTAAAAAATGTTCACACCAAAACCGTATTTAGATGCAATAAGGTAAATATACAAAAATGGAAGAAAATGGCAAACTGTTTAATTGGCCACAACAATACTTTTTAGCAATGCAAGTGTAAATATATCAATACATTTTTCTTTAAATCAAGTTAGTAAAATAGCTTATATTTGCTAAGAATTTTTTAGTTAGTAACAAAATTAATTCTCTTATCCTAACGCTTTATTAATTATTTTTCAACGTTATTATCAAGCATGATTGTTGGAGAAAATACATTTTTCTATACACATTATACATCGTAGAAATCCAGAGCAAAGTTAAAATTCAGGTTACAGATGAAATCATCATAACTTCTTGAACCGATATTCAATTAAAAACTATTAACTAAAAACTTTATTAGTTGATATTATATGTATATCTATATATATATATATATATATATATATATATATATATAAGCCAAAACCCATTGACTGACTGACTGACTGACTGATCACAGTTTCTCAAAAATACAAGACTTAGAGCCATGAAACTCGGCACAAATATTCCTTACAGGCTCTAGATGCGTACTAAGAAAGGATTTTGCAATATTTTGTCTCTAAAGGCCTAAATATGGTATATTACAAAATATAATATGGCGGCCACTTTTAGCTTTCAAAGCTTAATTTCTCAAAAACCACAAGACTTTGGGCCATGAAACTTGGCACAATTAATTATTCTTTATAGGCTTTAGATGCGAAAAAAGAAAGGTTTTAAAAATATTCTTTCTCAGACGGCTAAAGTAGATTATTTGGAAAAATTCAAAATGACGGCCATTTCAGTTTATCCTTACTGTGGATGGGAGTTCTGTAGAATATTTTCAGGAAAAAGAAAAGGTACGAGAACTAATCTACTAAAAGAATAAAATTTAAAAATGTATCGAGAAACTTTTTGGGGAAATAGGTTTTTGGCCAAGATATTCACCTCCTACTTTTTCTTACAGTTTTCGGTTTATTTTCAAAAACGTGCTAAATTCAGATTGATGTCAAGTCGAAAATCCATCCTTAGTGTCTTCTTTGTTTTATATTCCGGGTTATCCTCATTCTCTGTATTGGGAAATTGGAGGAAGTTAATTTATGCCATTTGCTAATCATGAGGGAAACATGTTTAGAGGAATCGTTACACTTTCTCATTTTCATCTAGAGTGGAATTATCAGCTGCATCTTAAGGGTTTAATTGCGCGCACAAGACCCAAATAAACCAGTCCATTTGTTAATTATTCCTAAAAATTGCACAAGGCATAATATAATTGAATTAAAATGAGCTATCCTTTCAGCGGGCGAAGCTAGTATATATCTGCCAGTATATATATAAATTCGAACGCATGTTGTTTTTTGCTTCTAGTGGCCCCAAAACGAAAAGTTATCATAGTTTCGGGCTTAGATCTTACCATGAGACCTACGGTAATATCTTCTTCCCTATAGGGGAAATTAGCTAAAATTATTAAAATAATCATGTCTGATCAAATTTTACAAAGACTGATTGACACTAGTCAAGAACTGGACATTTGCTCCAGATTTAATCAAAGTCATCTGATCAGGTCTGATTAAATTTTAAAAATCGATCAGGCTTTATCACGCTTGATTAGGTCTGATCAAGAATTTGACTTGATCTGACAATTTGACAATTTAACATTCTGATTTGATCTGATCAATAACATAACAATTTGATCCGGTCTGCTCAACCTTTTTCATGTTAGCGTAGTTTTGATTAGGCATACGTATTTAGCATAATATTTATGAATGATTTGTAAATTTGTGAACTATTTTGTAAAATGTAAAATTTAATGTAGTCACTTTGAACTCGGTGTATTGTTTTACCAACGTCAAGCTATTAATTAAATGACATCGCTAATTACATGGAACATTAATATTCTCAAGCATCTTTACGAGGACGCTCCATAATTAAAATTTGTTTCTTTTCTTATTATGATACTACTATGGTGTATAAAATTATGCCTTTTTATTAGTTATTTAAGAAATTTTATTTTACTGCCAAATATTATTTTAAATGTTTTACTTCATGGAGATAAGTTTTACCACAGTTTTAACACAAAAAATCATACAAACATTAGTAACAACACATAAGACTGGTATGCTAGCGACTAAACCAACGATCAATGAATCTATGATTTTAAATTTGATGTTTATATCAATGAGTATATGTGTGTTAAATTTGGTATGGCGATATATTATTCTGGCATTCAATAATAAGGGCTCTATGTTCATAGTTTATGGTCCTTAGAACTAAAAAAAACTAATATAAAAATAAATTATATTACAATTTAACATTTTAATGGCAATTATTACCGTTTTAACGGTAACTGTTTATCGAGCTCCAAACTAAAAGAATACGTTAGTATCATGAAGATTTTTGGTTTATGTTTAGTTTTGCATTTAGTTCAAAGTGACGCTACTTAACTGAAAAAAATGCTTACAATGGATAAAATAATGTTCTGATCCAAACCACGCTGTGGTAAGTGATTGATGCATATTTGATACATCTCGCATTAAAACCTGGTTTTGAACTTACCTCATCAAACTTTGTCCTTGTCGGATTTAAATGTTTACCACATTAATCTACAAGTATTTTCAATACTCCTGACCTAGCCCAGGCAATGAATGCTCAAAAAAAGGTATAGAGGGAATTGCATAGATCACAATTTTTGACTTTGTAACTTTGTTTGAACTAGTTAGGAATAAAACATATCAAAGGTCCCCGCCCTTAGCCCCTTGAGCTGGCTGGGCTGGAAGGGCCTAAAGGTACAATTTTTTGGTTTTTCCTAAATATCTTGAAAACTATCAACTTTTAGTATTCCCTATTAAATTTGAAAATTAAAGAAAATTAAATTTCCTGTAAGAAAAATACATAATAAGTCTACTTTGGTCCAACCGTTTACAAGGTAAGCACTAATTTTATTAATATGTTAAAAAAATATCCCTTCCATAAGAAATACATGTAAATTTGAGGGTAACTTAGATGCCCAATTGGGCAACGCTTTTTTCCCCTAAAGGAAAATGAACAGCATTCAGGAAATATTGACAAAATTTCCAGTAATTTTACACCTCAATCATAAAAATTGGTCTGAAATTAAGGTGTTGGCGAGCTCACAAAAAACGTTATTTTTCAAGGAATTATTACAATTTCTTATAATTTCTTGAAAAATAACGTTTTCTGTGAGCTCGTCAACGCCTTAATGTTAGACCAATTTTTATGATTGAGGTGTAAAATTACTGGAAATGTTGTCAATATTTCCTGAATGCTGTTCATTTTCCTTTAGGTGAAAAAAGCGTTGCCCAATTGGGCATCTAAGTTACCCTCAAATTTACATGTATTTCTTATGGAAGGGATATTTTTATAATATTAATAAAATGGGTGCTTTCCTTGTAAACGGTTGGACAAAAGTAGACATATTATGTATTTTTCTTACAGGAAATTCAATTTTCTTTAATTTTCAAATTTATTAGGAAATACTAAAAGTTGATAGTTTTCAAGATATTTAGGAAAAACCAAAAAATTGTACCTTTAGGCCCTTCCAGCCCAGCTGGCTCAAGGGCTAAGGGCGGGGACTTTTGATAAGTTTTACTCCTAACTAGTCCAAACAAAGTTACAAAGTCAAAAATTGTGATCCATGCAATTCCCTCTATACCCTTTCGTTGCCTGGACTAGCCCCTTGGTCGTTATTTCCCTGACGGGATCAATTAAAATATCATTCTTATAAACTCCTCGCCACTAATTAACAAAGGTTAGTTTTACTAATGTCAATTATTGCTGTTGTTGATATCACGTTGTTCTTGCTATTGCCTTTGTAATTGTTCCAATCTAAACGTTCTTATTTTTAAATATTAATATAATTTTTTCGTTATCATGCTTATATCCCCCACAGTTTAGGAATTTTAGGAAATTCCTAATTTTAGGAGCCCCCACTGTTTAGGCTGCTGATCAATTATTTTATTTAATGATATGATAAAATTGTCTGAGCTCTTTAATTAAATATGCCAATCCACTTATGACACCAATTTCTCATCCTGTCCTTTCTTCAAATCAAATCAAATCAAATCAAATTCATTTATTCCACAAAAAAATGTTACACTTAGAAATGACCCAGGAACAATAAGATAAAACATAATATTAGTTTAAAGTAACACCTGACAAAAATTAATATTGGAATTTAGTGCCTACATAGGAGTAATTCCTGTGCGTAGGCACGAGCCGCTAAAAACTCAGTCTTGGTCAGAAATTAATTAATTAGCTTGGCAATGTGTGTAAATAAAAAGTAAATATGCAAATTTCTATAAAAAGTTTTGGAGCAAGAAAAGTAAATGACGAAGCGTGATTTTAATTTGATCGGGAAACTATTGGAGAATGACCACTGCGACGAACTGCTACTCGTTTGGCAACTTAGTATTAAGTCAAGTCTAGTCCAAGTCAAGTCTAGTCTAGTCTTATCTGTACCCAGATGTGATAACCGCCTCAGATGCCTCCCTTCCAATTTCCATTAACCAATTCGATACATGTTTCTTATAGGTTGCTATTTGAACACTATTGAAATTTTGAAGGTGAGCAGGAAGATTTCTGAACAGAATTTGAGATATGTAGTGCGAGTTAGTGACTGAAAAAGTTCTGTTCAACCTATTTACTCTGATTTTTGTGGTTTGAGAACTTCGGGTAAAATAACTGTGGTCAAAATTTTGAAAAATTTCATCGACATGGTTAAATATGTAAGTTAATAAGGATTTAATATACAATTGCCTTAAATTTAAAACATGAAAATCATCAAATAAATTTTGAGTTGGATATCTTCGTCCCATACCTAAAGCAGCTTTGAGTATTGATTTTTGAATAACGTTTAGTGGTTCTAGTATAGATCGATACCCTCCGCCCCAAGCAATAATTCCGCTCATGAACAAAGATTGACAGTAAGCAAAATAACAAAGTTTCAATTCGTTAATGTTTAAAATCTCATTAAGTTGTCTAAAAACAAAAATAAATTTCCTAACTTTACCTTTTAAATAATCTACATGAGCTTTCCAATTCATACTGCTATTAAATACAACCCCCAAATATTTATAAGATTCAACTTTGTTTATGACACCACAATTGCAGGTATGTGACAAAAAATCCCCACATGAATGAAGTTTCAGACTATTAAAGTCAGTATTCAAATTTGATTTCAGAGCTATGGGCATAAATTTGGTTTTGGATATATTTATAGTCAGTAAATTTTGATCAAACCATTTTTTTACTCGTGCAAGATTTCTCAAGGCCAAACATTTCACTTCCTCCCAATTAGACCCCTCAAACAAAATTGCAGTGTCATCCGCAAATAGGTAGAATTTCTCTTCAATGTTAAGGTTTGATAAGTTATTATGTAAATTAAAAAAAGAATAGGTCCAAGAGTGCTTCCCTGAACAACCCCATAATCAATTGAATGTTCACAACTCTCAACTCCACATATTGTGACAATCTGTTTCCTATTTGAAAGGTAACTAGCGAACCAAGACAAAGAATTATCCCTACAACCAATCAATTCCAATTTCCGAAGTAATTTAACTCTATCTAATGAATCAAAAGCTTTTGCTAAGTCTAAGAAGGTCAAAAGACATCGTTTATTGTTGTTTATAGCTGTATTTATATCTTTATTTATAGTGAACAATGCATCCGAAATATTTTTGTTTGAGCGGAATCCATATTGACAGTTAGTTAAAATTGAATAAGTTTCCAAATAATTCACGAATTGTTCCTTTACTATTTTTTTTCAATTACCTTAGAGAAAACACTAAGGAGAGAAATTGGTCTGAAATTGGCTTTGTTAGTGATGTCTGCTGCCTTATACAACGGGAAAACTTTAGCTATTTTAAAAATGTGAGGAAAAGTTCCGGTGGAAATACTTAACAATCTACATAAGATTAACAATGTACAGGAGAGGTGTTGAAAGTAAATCGACGTTTTCCTTTAGAAGGGACGCAGGAAAGCCATCACACCCAGGAGCAGATCCTCCCCTCAGACTGTTCACGTGACGAAGTAAGTCAAATTCGGTAACAGGAGTCAGTTGAAAAGTACTGTCAGTCGTGAAGTCATCGTCATTCAGTACCAGAGGCCCGCTAGAATCAATAGCGGTTGCCAAGTTTTGTCCTACGGTTGAAAAATAAGAATTAAATTCATTAGCTACTTCCTTCACTGTATTATTATTTATTTCAGAAACCCTTCCATTTACAAACTTTTCTATAGGAAATTGGTCTTTAGTTGTGCTTCTCCCCGATAACTCATTAAGGATTTTCCAAAATTTACGTGGATTATTACTATTATCAGTTAGTTTCTGTCTTATCTTCTGCCTTATACCTTGGTTGGATAGTATTTTGGTATTTAGTTCTTGTTGTAATAATAGACCATTTTTTACATCTCAATATAAAAATGAAAAACCTATACATGTGATTTTAAAATGTTTTATGAACGATTTCTATTCGTCCAACTATTTCATCAACCACTTAGATATATTTGTGCTCCTAAATTAAAATTAATAATAATGTTTTATATGTTATAAACAATTTTATGAAAATTTCATAAACTTTGTTGTTCCCAGTGAAATTGTTTCACAGAATGATTTCATCACCGAAGTTTAACCGAGTAGCCTTATGACTAACAGCAATAGCCGTAGCCTAACAACAACAATGACAGTGCAATGATGGTGCAATGATGATGACTGCAATTAAAATACAGTCTTCCTCCCTTTGCTTAATATATACAATATTATGTGGGTTCAGTGTCCAAATATTGTAGTAAGGGAAATTATAGTTTCAGACATGATAATTAGGTAGAAATTTTTTTACGGTTGTCAGGGAATAGAACAAGTTCATATGTATTACTTAAATGTAAGATAAACTAAGTTAAAACAAATTTTTAAACCATTACAATAGTTCATATCGTCAACAAAATAGATAATCTATTAAGCACTTAAAAAGTAATATAATTCACAACTGAAAAAAATTTGAAAATGCAAGGGTGAGTAAAACTTTAGGGGTTAAGCATTTACCCATATAAGCATTTACTCCGCTGTAAAATAATCTTCATTTTTCCGCATTGAATATCCAAGAGCCCAAAACTATAAATACAGTAATTCCAAAAAACATATGTACTCTACATGTTATAAATTGATTTTGCAATATGGTTAAAATTTCATAAGATAATCTTAAAGACGAGGTAAATTGGTTGGTCTACCGATTATACGACTCAGTGATTACCGTGCAAGTTTTGTAGTCGAATAACAAATCGATCAAATCCCCCTAGAAAGGTATCGTACGTAATTTTGACGTGTACGGAAGTGTTTTTTGTCCGATTTTGCAATCAAATGACCTTGAGCCCTGTACCGTCAGCAGTGCTTTTCCCGCTACAGGTTTGAATTAATATGACAGTATTATGGCTGTCCTTTATGTATTTCCAAATTTAATTGAAAAATACGTCAAATTTACGTACGATACCTACAACAGCAAAATGTGTTTTTCAATGGACTCTTATGGTGCTTATTCCCTAAAATAAAAATGGAGCTAAAGACATAATGTAAGTTTATTATATAGTAAATAATATTATCAATGTTTTCTTGTATTTGGGTGCCTTCTTAAAAAAAAAAATCATCAAACATATTTTAATTTTTAACCACAGAGTAAAATTTACGTATCGATACCTTTAGCGTATTTTTGAATAGCGATACCTATCTAGGGTTAAAAGTTCATAAGATAATCTTAAAGACGAGGTAAATTGGTTGGTCTACCAAATATGCTGCTCAGTGGTTACTGTGCAAGTATTGTAGTTCAATAATAAATCTATCAAATCCAGGCGACTTAAATACTTTTTTTTTACTCGAAATTCAATATTTTTAAACATTGTTTCTGAGCCAACAGTCTTTTGTTCAGTAGGGTTAGGGACAATAAATAATTTGCTTTTGCTTTTTGTATTCAATAAAACGACATAACGTTCTTAACTTACTTCTATTTTAGTTTCGACTACTGTTTTCTATTTTAGTGATTCGACTACTTTATAGTCTAGTGAATGTAGTTATTCTAGCCAACTTATTATTGTATAAATTAATTGTGTTCTTTAATAAACAATAATCCCATACAGTATACATCTTAAAGCTGTATTTTGCCCAAATGGCGAAAAAAATTTCCAGCCATAAATACACACCATAAAAGGAGCTCTGTGTGTACGAAACAATGGGTAGGCGGTTGATATGAGACCTCTGTTTCCCGCAGATAACGTGGTCTCAAACATCCGATGTCGTCTCCGCCCCCTTATTGATTGGTAATACTGTGAAAAACTACTTCGGGAAGCATAAAATGTATTTATTGTTTTTTTAATGCTTTTATGGGGAAAAATGAAATCGAAGCTTTGTTACCTGCTATACAACTTTGATGCAATACACCATAATTATTGTTATGACTCCTTTATTATAATATTCTTGTTCAAAACTGTTCACTTAATTTCTAATAATTATTGTATCATTAAAATAAAACGAATGGGTTCAATTAACGGTTCTTCACACAGTTCGTTTTCAGGGGCTTATAGGTGCAATTTTTCTTTGTAATACCTGAATGGCATGTCAGAGGAATCATAAGATTCTCTGGTAGCAATAAGGATTTGTTTGGCCACTCTATACTAGAGACTGATTTTATGTATTTTTCGTATTTTTTTAATTAGAAGAGAGAGGACTGGCGCACTTCGTATCCATTTTTATTATTATTTTTTTAAACCAGTGTAACATCTAGGCATTTGGTAGCCTTTTTAGTCTAATTCTAATCGAAAGAAAGCCTATAATTACGGCTAAAAATTAAGAATCGTCACCTACGACAACATCAATTGTACGTTTCAATAAAATCCTATTAAATTTAAGTTATTTTGTATCTAGTTGCGACTGGCTGGTCAAAACACTCAGAAACCTAAAAAAGTATTTAAATTATGTGGCTACATATTCAACACCTGTACTTCAATCTACTAATGGAAGGACGATTTCATTAGATGGATAAAAGAATCCGATATATGGTCTGTGATTAACCTAAAGAGACAGTTACTGGGGATAGGACCAAGACTGTTTGAGTATATTATTTATTCTCGCAGAAAAAAAGCTTTCTTGGGATTCACAAAGCACCTATGTCGACATTTCTTCTCTCGTGCGTTCTATTTAACCTGCAAAAATAATACATTTATACACATTATACATTAAAATCACACTTATACAAACCAGGATATTAATATCCTGTCGTTATTAATAATGACGTACTTGTCCAAACAGCTAATTGGGGTTAGCTTAAATCTAAATTTAACTACAATTAAATTCCCTTAGAGCAGTGTTTCTCAACCGGTAGTACGCGTACCATTGGTGGTACGCGAAAGCCTTTCAGGTGGTACGCAAGAGATTGAAGAAGTAATATAAAATGAAATACTAGATTTACGAACGAATGCTGTCCCGTCGGACAGTAAAGTGTCACTTAATACCTTAACTTTATTGACATTTTCAGTATCTATTTTGGTCATAATATGTCAATTTCGTTATTCTAATTTTAAGAGTAATTATTTTTACAAAACATTTTTGCATTAACAATGTTCTTTTTCTATTAAAAAATAATGCAGTGTTGATTCAGTGGTATTACTATATTTGTTAGTTGAACGATTTACTAACCAAACGTATTTTCTATTTTGTACGCACAGTCTAGTTATGTCGTTTTGTTGTTTACATTTTTGTAAAATGCTTCAATATAAGATTATTGGTGAAAATACAGTATACTTTGAATGACTCTGAATTGTTTATTCCTGTTAATGTTTCAGTATAAAATATGAGAAATTCGTGCAATTTCAAATAACAGACAGAAGGGTTTTCTCTGTGTACCTAGACATTTTTTCATATAAACGATATTCAGGTTCAAATTCATGCGGTTTTTTCGCCAAAATGACTAAAAGTTATTGACTATTGAGCATAGCTGAGGTGAACATATAATTAGTCAAAATGTCATTATAATCAAAATACGATTTATAAATATACATTGATAAGGAAAATAAAATAAATTTAGCTAACAAAAACAAAACCGCCAAAAGGTAACTAAAAACATCCATTGTTGGAGAGGATCCCTCAGGGGTAGGAGGAGGGGGGCCTAGCGATGGTACGTCAAAATATTGAGATTGTGGTATGTGGTACGCGAGCACCAAAAGGTTGGGCAACACTACCTTAGAGAAAGCTCAATATAGGAGATTTAAGAGTAATTTTTAACCTTAAAATCTAGCTCCATGAAAAATTCTGAATAAACTTCTGAACTTAATCAAAATTAATAGAATAATGCAGAGAAACTACTATAAAACAAGCACTTGAATACGGGAAAATGTGTTTCGTACAATGGTATTTGATTTTTGTTTTAATTGGTTTTTGGCCACGAGAAATCGATTGCAGCTGGTCACAAGACTGTAAAAAACCCCGTTTCCGTCCCACAGCCCTGTTGTAAAATGTAAGGGCAAAATCTTTGCATCGATTAGTTTTGTATCGTTAAGGACGAAAGAACCAAACTATTAAGATATTAACGAATTTTTTTTATTTTATCCCAGGAGATCTAGGGCTCCTGGTAAAAGTTGTTAAACATATATTTTATTAAATATCAATGGAATGAGAGAAATATACTTGTTCATAAATTTAAGGTTTGTAGTATAGGCCTATACCCTGTTTATAGAAAGAGGGTGAACCGCGGAGTGAGTGCGCGGCAGTGAAAACATTCTTATTCATAACGCTGTAGAAACGTAAAAAACGCTTTAAAGAAATTGCAGTCCACTTTATTTCAAAGGCCAGTTAATTACGTTATCGGCACTGTTTTCAAATAAAGTTTAACGTATATCGTTTAGTTTATACTGTGAGTTATATTACTAGAAACACGAATTACGGATTAAAAAAGTAAATTCTTTGTGTTTGATAACTCAGCTTAGAAGCATCGGAAAAAATCCTTTATAGAACCTTTAGTCGACTTACTTGGGTAAATTATATCAAACTTTGAGAGTCCTGTGATCAATATTTACGTCGTTATTAATTTATTTCTAAAGAACTGTTAACTCTTTTGTTAATTGAGTGTTTAATTTCATTTTTCATTTAATGCTATTAGATAGTTTCCACAGTCAATATTCACTTAAAAAAATTACTTCAATACTACTAGATAAATCCTATAATCAGTTGATAACTGAAATTAATTACCAACCTTGCTCGGGCGAGCGCGACTGAGACGAGGTACAGCAACTGGCCAACAACAACGGAGCACATGCTTCCAACACACACTGCACATGTAGTTCGGAGGAACTGAAAGATTCCTTATTGTTCAATGTTGGTAAATCGGAATTGTTTTTACAATGAATTCTACATCTGGAAGCAGGCGTTGTTTATAAGAAAATTACTGAAACATGCAGTGGCGCGCGAATAAAATGGGTCCACTAGGTCCAGACTGTACTTCAACAGTCATTGTTGCGCTCTGCCTCGCAGTGATACAATCGTTTATATATAATCTATTATGACAAACCATTTCAATAAAAACATAAAACTGTGACGGAATTAACTTATATATCATCCAAAGACAATGTTCACCGAATTTTATTCATCAAAGTAGTGTAATAGCTGAGATAACAGTACTTTAGAAATAAATTAATTATGACGTAAATATTTATCACAGGACTCTCAAATTTTGATATATTGTTCCCAAGAAAGTCGACTAAAGGTTCTCTACAGGAATTCTTTCCCCGAGGCTTCTAAGCAGAGTTATCATAAATCAAACACAAAAAATTGACTTTTTCAATTCGTAAATCGTGTTTTTAGTAATATAACTCACAGTATACACTAAATGATATACCTTGAAAATTATTAGAAAACAGTGCTGATAACGCAATTAACTGGTCATTGGAATAAAGTCGGCTTCAAATTTTTAACACCGTTTTTTACGTTTCAACAGCGTTTTGAATAAGAATGTTTTTACTGCCGCGCGCTCGCTGAATGTCTATTCATTGTTTTGAATAAGAATGTTTTTACTGATTTTATTCGATAATCAGGGTATAAGGCGTAGCAGTTAGCTACACGTCTCGTCTAAACACTAACAAGCCAGGTTAGAGGACAGTTGCAAGTCTCTGGTAAGTTAACAAGATTCTACAATCCATCCCTTGACTGGACTAATACGCAATAATTGATCTCACTATCTATAAATTTTTAATTGAAAATGATATCGGTTTTTAATTAATACTATTAAATACATTTCAACCATACAACAACCGTTTATCATTGGTATTTTTTTTAATTATATGTATTTTACTATCGTTTTTACTAAAGATACATTCTAAATGTAAAAAGAAACTCGAAGTTTTTAGGATAATTGTATAGAGAAATTACTACGTGGCAAATGCACTCTTGATTTTCTGATCAGTATCAGTACTACCCTACTACTGCTTCAGTAGTCGACCAAAACTACCAAAAGTAGACCCTCCTTTTTTCAGGGTTCTGATTTTTTTCTGAATGTTCTGAATTTTTTTTGCTTCGACCTGATGACCTCAATTAAATAACACAGCTAATATTTCAAACACAACACTTTTTAGAAAATCACAGATTTAGAAAATGCTAAGTCTTTAAAGTAGTACACTAATTTACGTTTATGAAAATTGGTTCTGATGATTAATCAATTGATGTACTTTTGGGGAGTTATTGTATGGTACTAAGGTCTTCCCTTAGTAATGGGAGGCATCTCAATTCATAACACGAAAGACGTTATAGAATTATGTCCTTGTGCGTATCTGAGCTGATACACGGATAAACGAAAATAAATAAATAATTATAACCCAAATGCAAGATGACTCAACCAAAGTAGTATAGCTTTTGTTTCATGTTTCAAAATATTTATCATCGTGTATTATCTAATTTAGCCTAGTTTTTCATGTTAAGGTAGAAAAGCCCGTCAACGAGTTTCCCAGGCGGACTGTAAAACCATATTTTTCCAAATAATATGTTATATTTAACTTTGCTAAACAATCCTATAAGTCATACCTTTACAATTAATTAGGAAAACAATTGATTGCACTCCTCTCCCGTAAGTGGCTTCGGTATGCTTGGGACGTCATATCCTTTTTCTCTTTTCACGATTTCATTTAGTGACAAGTAAAAAGACAACTTGTAACACGTTAGGATTTTGTTTTCTTTAGGCTGATAGAAATATGAATCGAAATAAATAAACACCCTGTTCGCTTCTGGATAATTTTTAACCAATATAGATTTTTCGATTTCCTCTGCATTTACATCATGGAGTTCATTGAAAAATTGTATAATGTTTTTGTCTTTGTTTAGAATTATCTCCTTATGCGTTTTGTGCTTTAGAGGATAATCGTTAGTACCGAAGTTTGTCAAAAGAGCATCATCTTTGTATATGATGTAATTATGAGATATCGCCGTGTAGTCCCCATCCTTATCTTTAACGTCGACGTCGCTGCACGTCACTCTCACGAATCTGAAGTGATTGTGGTATTTTGATTTTTTATCGATGTTCCATCTTCATTCAGGTCTTCAACGGTAAGTTCAAGTTCTTCCAAAATCATTAACAACCCGCAGTCTGGCGGATCATAATACGACGCCTCGGTAACTGATTCATAAAAGTTGTGGTTGTAATTTATTTTTTTATTTAAAAATATATTTTTCTTATGGATTATAAGATTATTAATGGGTATATTATTCTTGGCATCTTAGTCATACCTGATTCGATAAAATTATAATTAGAAATATCTGGTATCAATACAAATCATATAATATGATTGTTATAAAAAATTCTTTCAAGATGTGCTTATAAAATCATTAAACAAATGTTTTTTCCTTGTAAAAGATATAATGTTCGGAACTGAATGTTTCCGAAGTTTTTAGACTTTAACTATAAAATAGCGTTTTAACTGTTTCCTTTTGCAACAGAAAAACTGTTCTAGCCTAATGGAATTAACTTTCAACTACAGTCTACGGTCAAACGTCTCTAGATTTTGAGACAATAAGTTTTAATTTTTGGATAGAATTATTATTTTATTAATGATGATCAGCCAATATTACAATATACACTTATTTATTCATTAGACGAATCCATACATATCCGTAAAAATTATACAAAAGAAACAAACATATTTACCGTTTACGTAGTTAAATATAACTGCCCTCCAACTGTAACCTCAAATTGTTTAATGCTTTAACAATCAATATAATTTAATTTACTTTAAAGACCTGTTTGGATGCAATAGTCAAAAAGCTATGAGACCGTTAGTGTAACGGTTTACCAGGTTTACTAGGCTAAGGGAAGAAACAAAGTGGCCTATAATCCACTCCTTTGCCGCTTGACTGGTCTCCATTCAGATTTGTGCAGCCTGTGATTACACTCCTGCCTGTAGTAGGAGCTGATGAATGGGCGAAGACACGCAAATCGCATCTGCATACAGAGCAGGTGAAATTTAACACATTTACAACTCATATGTACATAAGAATTGAGTGAGGGGAAATATTTTACTTACAATATGTAAAACAAATCTGACAGTTGTACTCGCTTTCAAATCTGAATAACAGGTATTATTCTTCTTTAAAAACACTTCTCCGGCCGACTCAACAGAAGCAATTAAATATCCTGCAAATATAGCTCTGCCTTGAATATTTCTTTGTAGAAGGTAATTCAGGCATAATTTCTTTCATATAATGTATTAATTTTTCCAAAAATTACAACCATAACATTTGTATACAATTTATGAATGTACTTTAAAAATTTGTAGAATTTAAAAATATTTCACTTTCTACATCACATATTATTTATTTAACCGTGCACTGAGTTAAGCTCAGAGAATCATCAGAGCGAAAACTTAATTTCCGGTGGCTGGAAAAGACTTATGGAGCTTTTTCTTTCAGTTGAATCTGCTTGTTCCATTACTAGCAAAGTTAATGGAATCTGCTACTTCCATTAATATACAGAAGTTAAATTGTTAATTTGATTTGATTCATTTTGAATTATTTTACAAACATTGTCTTGTGCGTGTTTTGGAAAATTTCTTTGTTTTTTTAATTCTTATTCTTTTTTAATTATTTCAATTGGACCGTATTTATTTTCAAAGTAAGAAGTAGTAACCAAAAATTAAATAGGACATACGAGGATTATGTTGTGTGCACTTTGCACGTCATCATGGGTTTCCTCGTTGTCATTTTCTTGCAAATGAAAATTTTATTTCACAAAAGTATAACTAAAACAGAATTATAATTTTTACAATTTCATGACCATCATGGTGTTTTTTAAGAGAAGAACTTTACTGAGAACTACTTTTTATGTCTTGTTTTTTAAGATATGATAATCATATATTCTATTACATTTTTTAAATGCTTTCATCAAATTAAACGACCAGAACCATTTTTCGTAATGCCGAACACACAAGACAGGCAGCAATAACGGTTACAGGTTGTTAGCTGTCAGATTTCACCGTAATGATAAAGCTGACGATGGACGTTAACTCCGACATTGAAGATGATCTTGTTTTGTTCCATACACCACAACAAGCTGATATCCAATTCCTTACTAAAGAATCCACTGCTCCTTATTGAATTCATATTTTTCCGTCTATTATTATGAGATAAATATATAAATAATAATGTAAGGAAATCTATATCCCTGTTAGAGAAAATGAGTATCAACAAATGCAATCAGCAATCAACAGTTTCATTTTTACGTCGAATCCATCCGGGTTTTTAAACACGTGTTGTTGTTTTTTATAAAAATGCCTCGTTCAAGCATTGCATATTTATGTAATATGATTCTATCTAATAAAGAGCTTATTACTTTATTTTATCATTTATAGCTCGATCAAAGTTTTTTTTTTAAATTTTACTAGAGGACAATTGTATTGCAATGCAGGATATATAGCCTTCATTTTAATCCTATTTATTTATTGTGAACTGTGTCCATGGTTTTATGTTTTAAATTAATTTTATGTAGGTTCATGTTGATTGTTAATTGATTATTATTGAATTTATTATACTATAAGTTAGACAAAATCGAATGCATCGCTGTATGTCTAAAGATTAATAAAGTTCTTGATTCTTGATCCTGTGAAGAAAATGCTCTTTCGTTGATTTTCTGCCGCTAACATTTCCCTTGAGCAAAGGCTAAATAATTATAAAGAAGACTTATTTTTTAATATTTGATACCTATTTGGCACACCTTTTGAACTGACATATTTAACCAACATCGCCACATATCGTCTTTTAACCAGCGACCTCAGAGTTTCAACGAGTACAGTTGTTTGAAATAATAAAAAAATGTGGGCTTTGCAAAAAAGAGTCGCTTCCGTTGCACATGGTGACGTGCGCAATCCTCTCTGAATAAGCTTTGTCACTTTGTGGTGTATTTGTTTGTTCGCCGCGGGCACGGCCGTGTTTTTATTAAACCCAACCGTTGTCGCCGGCATTATAACATTCCCATGCAAGAAGAGGGGGCTACGCTCTGTTGTTGTTTGTTCTACAAAAACACTGTTTTCTTTTTCCTTGTACAGCAGCTTTTCGTATTTTGTTATTGCGAAGTTGTTTGTGGCAGTACGAAAAACACAACGTTTGCTTAATTAGCTTATCTTTTTACTGTGGAAATAATGGTTGACGTTTCCCTCGATCGGTGTGGAAACCTTGGATAAGAAATGGGTCTGTATTTATACTTCAGTTTTCACAGTCAGTCTTTTATGTACATTAAGTCCTTAAGTAAAACACTAATATACGGGAGAGTTGTATAATCAATAAAAGATTTATTGAGGCTTTTAATGAATATAATATTTTGATTGGCTAAATGTTTTAATCAGTTCTCCTAAATATATAAAGATATCCGTTGCACACAAATACTAATTAACCACCTACTTACCTCTTTAATAACTAGATTTGGACTTGGTACCTACTGCTCAATATTGTTATGCTTATAAAACAACCAAAGCACTAACCCATTGCTGAAAAAAACAAGGTCCTCTGTCGAGCAAGATCGCAATTTCCGGCGAACGTAGTCTTCAACTGTAGTCAAACGTAGTCTCCAAACGTAGTCTTCAGATGTATTGAGATAATGTTATGCTCCGAGAAAATATATATAAAATGTGTTTTCCGTTTGCATCAGCCGTTCATGGTTTACTAAGGAGGATTCAAGGCTTTTATGAAGCATGGTTATTATATAAATGTTTTATACAATCTGTATTTATTATTACATGCTATTTAGCCAAACTTATATCGGCAACATATAAAATGTTATATAAAATGAATGTTCCACTTTCATTTTATCTGTGGTCGGATTTTGTACACGTTTTCATTTTCAAGTTTACTAAGCCCTCGTCATTGTTATCAAAATTTGTTGTCACTGGGCTAAATTTGTTGCCACGTTGAGTTTAAAATAAAAATAAATAATTAACAGCCTATTATGCCTTCAGCCATACAATTGGAAAGTATTGATTAAATTACATTTTTATGAGTTTAGTAGAGTTTCTACATGTTGAGAAATTGTTTCGTGTAGACAAGGATCGCTCAGAAGATAAGGATCGCTGTAAAATTAGTTGAAGCCACACCCTAGAACACTCAGACTAAAAGGACAGGAGCACGGCATGACATCTCTCACTGCTCATGAAATTGATATTCCTTATTTTCCATGACCGTGTGCAAGCAAAACTAAAGGATTCACCAATAATTTTGAAACCATCGTTCCAAATAAACATAATACCTTGAATGAGATGATTGCAATCTCACGATACAAAAATGAATTTATTACTTGCATTTAAGTAATTAATGTAAATTCATTATAACAGTCTAGAACTAATTATACTTCCTGCAGTAAACATTAAAAGCAATAAAGTGAAATTATGTATATTTTGTGGACTATTCTACTTTATAGTGCTATTTTATTTTTAGTTTCTCTCCTAAACGAATTAATTTTTCACGTTTTATGATAATGATTATTAGAGAATCTAACTAATAATTATTCGGCATTCAATAGGTTCCAAAGATAGGATAGTTGCGATCATATGATGTATCGTTTAAACCATGGCTTTATACAGGTAGCTGTATTTGTATAAACCATGTCAAAGAAGTTGAATCGTCGCTAATAACCTCAAAATTTTGTTTTCAAGTTTTTCAAATAAATAATCAGTTAATGTAGGGTATATTTCATTGTGTAATGTGGTGAAAAATAGCGTCCGTGCCTCGCTGAATGGTTTTGCACCCCTCGATCGTCTCAAATTCTTGACTTCGTTTCGAATTTGAAACACGATCTCGATCCCCCAAAACCTCATTTTCGGTCCTTGTTACGATATATACTATTATTACCATTCACTACTACTACATCTACTACTACTACTTCAACTACTACTACCAGTGCTTGATTTGCGGTCCTTATCTGCTAAGTTTCCCACCTCCCTCCCTCCCAAGACACCAAAGTTATTAATAATGTTTTATCTGTAGGAGAAGTATCAATCATAAAATAGCCTTAAGCGTAATCAATATCTGAACATTGATTGTCTCTTTGCCACGAAATCAGTTGTCTTAAAAAAGTAAGTATGGAAGTCTTTCGCTACTACAATAGGATATTACGATAATTAAAAAAAATATTAGGTTATATTTTAACTTTTAGTTTTTTATTATCACAACCTTAACCCCACTGTACTTTGTAAATGAGTCACATATATTGCAGGTTTCCTCTGTACCAGAAAATGTTTTGAGGAGAGCAGCTGAGGCGGGTAGTGGTGGGCTTACAAGTCGTCAGCTGTCAGATTACAGCCGGTAATGATATTGCTGACGATGAACTGACGGTAACTCCGACATTGAAGATTATCTTGTTGCATATCCGGAGCTCATGGCAGGTGTTTAGCCCTGACATTCAGCCGTTGGGTGGTTTTATATTTTATTGTTTTCACGATGAAAAAATTAAATCTCTCTTGAATTTGAAAATTTAAGCACATGAAATGGTGCAAAATTTAAATAAAAACTATTTCTCAATCGATTTATTGTTGAAAAATAATGTTGAAAGAATTGAAAATACCACTGTTTGAGGTTTAAGTAAACAATTTTCTCCTGACTTGAGTAGTTCATACGAAACCTGTTAATTGTTCTTATTTGATTTCCATGAACGGAATATGATTTTTACGTTGCTTATTTTGAAGTTTTGTATTTAGCAATGGATAAACATCTGTGAAAAAAGCAAAAATAAAATATTTTCGAATTCAGTTTAAATATATCTTCAATAACTAAATATGACCCCAGGCGATCATTACGTTTCCCCAAGCACAAACCACTTGCAAATCACACAGTAAACAGCCCTGCACCTGTGCCTTTGTTTCAACGAGCACTGCGGATTCTCAAATCATATTTACGATTTCTACTGTGTGTTTTCTTTCTTCATTTTTAAAGCCTTATTTATGAGAGAAGAAACATTTTCTTTAATACTATTTTAAAATTGTTCGATATTTATATGTAATAAGCCCAAACTAGCCGTAACTTTTAATATAACCCTTACTAAGTCTGACTCCCATTAACCCTATACTTGTAAGAAAGGTCTCAGTGAAAAAGTACCAGGAAAAATTATGGTTCATTGATAACATTTTCCCTAAGGCCACAAATAGAGAAGTGAAGTTATATATTTACTAAGGGAAGGGTTGAGAAGCTGATGCATTTGTCTTTGTTTACAGTTATTTGTTTACCTTTTCCCAGCGAAGTGGGACATCGTCAACCAGTATCACTAAATACAATTTTATACTGCTGTTTTAAGTGAGGAGTCTTAACTTTATAAAAGTGAGTTGTGCATCTTATTTTTAACCGCATATTTATTCGATGACTGATATTTCAAATTATCTGTATCATTTATATGTAAACGAAATACTTCTTATTAACGTACTCAGTACTTTACATTTGCAAGAAAAATGTAATAAGGTATTTTAAGGTGTTGTTTTTAAGTATCTACTTATTTATTTGTTATTAATGCGTATGAGTATTGTGAATTCTACGTCAATTTTTGTTCACATACCTACCCAAATTTATACCTTCTATTTTATCTAATATCTGTAATGTTTGTAGTTTTTTTGTTTGGATATGAATTTTTTCTTTCTTAATTCTTTCTCTTTTGGTAAAATAAGACTCATAGGAATATGTACTCGAATGTAATGAATAATAATTTTATTTGAGTTTGCGACTTCTTTTCCTACAATCTTAAAAGAAATTTAAGATGCTAATGAACACATTCTTAGTACATTGTTACTTGATTTTTACCATTTTGAAACAACATTTTAAGAGGAATAATTGTTTTGTGGCTAGTCCTTCTGAAGTAATACAATTATAGCATAAGTATGCCCCGAAGAAATTATTTAACTCAGTAATATTTTTCTCTATGATTTTAGTGAATTTAGTGTTTGTTGAAATCTTTGATATTGTAGTATTCAAAGATTGTCTTATTTTGTCTTATAATTGACTGACGTAGAAATATTGTCTTCAACGTTGAGTTTAGTTTCATAGAAGCTGTTAGAGACAGCTCACACCTTCATCCTATACGTTTCAGAGTTCTCTTTTGTTTCTATACACTTACTAAATAACATGTCATATGCAATACATGTCCAAATCCCAATTTTCTGCTGTCACTTGTTTTCTGTATCAAATGTGGAGAGGATAAACGTTTCGATACATATCATTATATTATTATTAAATTATTATTTGATACATAAACGTTTTGATATATAGCATTAATATTGCTTATTAAAATTTGTCCTCTTAGTAATACAAATCTGATCTAAGTCTTAAATAATTTTAATCCAGATAATCATAATCTTAAATAATCTTAATCTGAAATCTTAAATATTATATTAAAATCTTATCTATAATGATGTTATATTATACAGGATTGATTCCTTCTTTGTACAATTTTGAACGTTGGGCTTTATTCAAAGGATGTAATAGGAAATTCTGTTTCTTATCCTGGAATCAAAGGTATGCATATCAGACATCAATAAACATAGATATTTCTGAGTCAGTTTGACAGTCTGTATTTCCTAGCCGTTTTTCCGTCAACTTTTAAAATAAGATTATTCATGCAATGTAAACTCAAGCGTATACAAATAATTTAAATAGTTATCATGACATATCTCTTTCGTAATCTATATCACCAATTAAGTTCAAATACTTTAAATAATTAGGCATAATCTAAAACAGAATACAATACCGCTTTGGACCTTAACCATAACATTTGTAAACAAATGTATATATTGTTTATTATGCTTCAATATAATGCGTTAAAGAAAGTTTAGAAGGTATTTTATTTATTTTTATTTATATAATGCATGTTTTGCAGAGGTTTAAGAGTTTCAATATCTAGTCAAGTTTTCTTATCAAATATTTACTCAGCAATTGGTAGAACTTTGCCAATTAAACCGACCAAAGTGTTCGCCAAAGATAAGCCTGCAGCAATAATAGCAATAACTCAAGATTTATAATGATAAGAAAATACAAAATATCTTAGAGTTTGTATTAGAAATTAGGTATTTCTTACAATAATATTTAAAGCTTTTCCATTCTTTAATGTAAATGAATCGTCAATAATTTAACAAATGCTTGTTAGTCAAATTGTTGTAACTTTAAATATTACACCAACCAAATTTATTTGTATTATAGCATTATAGTCTTTTACACTGATTCAGGATCTTTCTAAGTCTACGTTGCGTAAAATGTAGAACAAAAATATTATGATCCTTGTTTCATAAAATGGAATTCGTAATTAGTTTAGTATTGACTGGGTTTAAAGCAAATAAGTAACCTAAGATGGAATTTTTATTTAAATGTCTACAATAAAATAATCGAGAACAGCAATTCTTGCTGTAGAGAGTCTGCTGTATTAACGTCTTCCTAGAATTATATTTGTTAATTTACATCCTAAATGTGGTTATTACTCATTGTAATAAAAATAATATGCACATATTTCGTTCCATGGCACAGGCTATGAAGCTGTCAAAGATTAGATAATGTTTCAGCAGTAAGATAAGATGGAGAATCAATCAATCAAACAATAAAATAAGTCAACAACAAACTCACAAGCCTTTAGGCTTTCTAGTACATATATTACTAGAATTAGTTCATTCCTGTTATATAATTTATAGCATCTGTTTAGTTACACAAGACAACACTGTCACTACTGGACACAGCCAATAGGTGCTGGGGGGCTAGAGACGACAAGCCTGACAATATATACACAGGCCATGGGCCACTACAAAGGAGAGGACATGATTGGACCCATCCGCTAGCCTTCATACATGAACAATTTTCAACTAAACTAAAGTTGATTATTGCATTTAAGGTACAATAATTTAGCTAGCACTCCGGCCTACTAAGATTTGGAATTAATGGAATCATACTCTTGCTGTGCAATCAACCGTTTTTAATACACAACAACAAACATTAAAGCAATTCCTCTTCTTATTCACTTAAACATTTATCAAGAGCTGTTGTCCTTGTATAAAGGTTCATGATTTAGTGCTGAGTTTAAAGAAGTGGAAGTGTAATCCTTCTTAAGAAGCTTATGTTGTAGAAAATAAAAAGTTTGTAATACATGAATTTCAAAAGTAATCTTTGAAACACCCTTTGATATCTACGTAAAAAGACTAAATAAGTTGTCGTTTTCAGCCTAATTCAAACTACTCCTTTGAAAGGTTTCGGCTGTGATGCTTGGGTCGTGTCGCGAGAATCGCTGTAAACTCTTAAGTCACGACCCTCCTTAATGACACGAAAGTCTAATGAGCCAACTTTGACTATCAAACCACGCACACAGTCTCAGGCTGACACCTTTTCGAATTTTAGCATACTGATTTTGTAGTCATAAGAAAATGGTTTTGACCAAAAATTAAAACAAACCATTAACATGGAATATGTTTTAAATCCTGCGTGAGTAAAATGGTTTTAACGTTCGTTTTTATCAATTTTAGCTACAAAGTGGGTTTTGTAATCTAAGTAGTAACTAAAATAGGTTAATAGAAAATTAGTTAAAGCTGTTAAGTAAAAATATACGGTGAATCATAATTTTATGTAACCTAAGCATGGCAATGACAGAATTCTGCCTGTATTTTTATATTGTAAGAAATCTTGCACACTGCCAGAGAAAAAATTGTAACGAATATGAATATAAGCAGTAAGACATTATGTTTGTCTTCTTTGGAATTTTAGGGAGATTTTTTCATTTACATTTTTCAGATTTTTAATTTATAGTCTCACTTGAAACTAAAATGTAGGCCCCTACTATTATTTTCAAATGATGAGTTTATCTAGATGATTAAGTTGTCTTCTTTAACAGCCAAATGTTAAAAGCGCAACGGGTTACCTTACATAGTAGTGACATATATTTTCTTACGGCTCTTAAGCACGCCTTTCCATGAACTAAAAATGTAGCTTAATTAAACCAAATATAACGACACTGCTTGAGTAAATAGAATTGAGTAAAACTCGGCTTTTAATTCAAAACTATAAATTTAAGGGAAACATATTTCGAAACAAATAGAAATGTAAGACTTGAACTCAGAACTCCTTACAGTCAAAACCAACGATACAAATTGATTAAATATGTATAAGAGCTGAATGAAGCTACTTGGACTGTGGAGAAACTTGTTACCGGGGCAGATTGGGTCTGAATTATATATAGCATTGTTCCTGAAAAGTGACTTGACTGGGTAATAGTTTCATAAAATCCCAAAAAAAGTTAAAATACAGTTTATGAGAACAATCTGATGTTTAGATTGTTCATTTTACAAATATTTCGGTCAGCTATGTTTTTTTTTGTGTTGGAAAATGCAGTACAGTAAAAAAATACTTAAACATTAACAAAAACTGTAACATAGTTGGCGTATAAAAAAAGGATAAAGATGAAAGAATTATTATAATGTTTAACGCATACTTACAGAATCTTTGTAGATCTTTAAGAAGTTATCAAACTTAATAAGATATAAATTGATGTTAATTAAGACATATGTCCTGCATAAGTTTGAAAAAAGTTTAAATTTTAGAAAAAAATGTATAACTCTAATTATAAAGTACTAGTAAAATTAACCTTCTGCACTTAAATGAATATTTTAACCCAACCAAGTTTTTCTAACGTTGATAAAATCGTCATGATCATATAGAAATAGATGAGTTATTTTCTAAAAACGTTTAGGTTAAGCGTGTTACCATATCAAACAGTATAAAAGAGTACATATTTATGCTAAGTAGACTTGTTACACATGGCATGTTTAATAATGAAAAATGTTGATAGTGCTGTTGGTCCCTAGGGCACGTTGATACAGTAATAATATTAATTTACGCCTGGGGAACAACAAAGCATCCGCAGTGAGAATGTGTTTTAATTACGTTGCAGAATATTTCACTTATTTTTCTCCTTCTCTGTGAGTTTCGATTAATTAGCTTACAAAAGTTAATTACACAATTTTTCATCCCCGCAATTTTTCCTTCATCCGCGGTGAGATGGTAAGGAAAAGTTGTAAAACTATTTATTCTGAAGCCTTTTTCCATTATTATATTCGTCACAATAATATGGTAAAATACAATAAATGTAAGGCTGATTTGTCTTTTACCTTAAAGGAAACTCTTGAAAAAAGTAAACATTTCACCATATATCGCCTTTTAAACACAAATATGACTCTTGAATAAGTCAAGTTTACAACGTTAAAAATATTTTGACATTATATTTTGATTAGGATTTTTGCGGACATTTGCCATCACTGATTAGTAAAAAAACAAGTAAGACACATTCTCCAGGTTTTCCTGGGTATGTGTTACTAATCTTGTTATGTTCTAGGTTTTCTTCCACCTGAAGACGGGATCAGATTCCAGATCCCGAAACGTCGTGAAACTTGTTTTTTTACTAATCAGTGATGGCAAATGTCCGCAAAAATCCTAATCAAAATATAAAATCACCATCACCAACAATGAATTTCAAACAAAGAATTTTGACATTGTTTGGGCTGCGTGATACTCAGTGTCTTAGAAGGATTAAAACTAACGTAAGGAATCGTGGAATACAATATTCAACCTAAGGCGAGATAATAATGGAGCATTAATATTCAGTTTTACGGACATCGGGAGAGTATGCTTCGGAGGGAAGGCCACAACGGATGATGGACTCAAAATATACTTAGTTTGGTCATGATTGACTAGTTTGAGTAATTTTACATACATTTCAGCTAAAAATTATAATGCGTTATAATAGTAATCCTGTAAATTTTAATTTCTTGACTCTATTTACATGGATAAAATGATTCAAAACATTAATGACAAGGATTTTGTAATACAAGGGAAAATAAAATGTATTCATGGCTTATGAAGAAATATATGCTGATGTTTATTTTAGAAACAATACTAATCAGAAACTTGGGAATACTAACTTGGACTCGGATATCTAAAGAAAATAAATTCATTATAAATTTAATTGCTTAATGTATCATTTTGTAAGAAAGTACCATTAATAAAAACATAAAAGTTTTTTATTTCAAAACAATGTTAATTGTGTATTGATGATAAATATACACGAATTTTGTTTGGCATTATAAATACAATACAAACTGACGATAAATAAATAAATAACATAAGTGATGATGAAAATGTATAATAAATATTAATAAATATTATTTACCAGTTCATTTATAATATACCTTCATCAGATCTGCTCCTTATTCAATATCGGGAAGAGATGTCTTCGTTAACGAAGGAGCAAATCTGTAACGATTGCCGAGCGAGCTGTCACCTTGAGATTCGCTGCATCACTATTATCGTTGGTTTATTTCAGAAACGTTAACCACAATATCCCAAAGCTATACGTCAATCAACGGATTGGAGGTTGTTGCTGAACATCTGTTACAAAACCTTCAATTCTTTCATACTGATGGCTTTTTTGTTTTTTCACATTCTTAAGTGTTTTTCGTCGTCTTAGGCCTGTAAGGTAGTCAGAAGGTAAAGGTGTTCTGAAGGTAGTCAGACGTAGCAGCAATAATCACATTTACAAGATAGAACAAACCCGCTGTAGAGCTATTCCTCCGGTCGAAGAGGAAGGAGGAATATAGGTCTACAAACATCTACAACTACAACTAGTAGACAAAGTTACTAGCCTATTTATAAAATTAACATTAGTCTTATGGGAGGACGGGGCCAAGTTATTTGACTCGTATCATACAGAGACGAGTCAGCCGCAACTTAGAGACGCCCATTTGGTACCAAAAAAATTGATCAATTATGTGAACTTTTGGATATTACCTTAAAGAACCGCCTCTCAGGTTCAAAGCTGTGTTAAGCTAATTAATCAAATTTCCTGTCCAGTTTTTGTTTGAAATTCATTGTTGGTGATGATGAATTTAATTTATATTATATATCCTGTCTATTAATGTTCAATTGTTAGTAAAAGAGTGTTAAATATATAAGCGTAAAGCACTTATTTGACTCCAGACGGCTTCATGGCTGAAGATGATTTACTTACAATATACATCATAGATCTAAGGGCAATATCTTCATTACAAGATGTAACATACATCTCAAGATAGGCTCTAAGTAAAGAATGCACCTTGGCAATATTGATATTAAAATACAGGGTGCTTTTTAACGCAACCCAAAAATTTAATTTATCAGTGAATGATTATTCCCCCCACAATCCCAGGATTCTATCCCATAATATTATTTTCTTTTGGAAAACATAAAAAATAAGGCCTACGAAAACAATTCACAGGATATTCAGCACCTCAAAACAAACTTATTAATTTTAATAAAAGAAATTCAAAGAGGTAATTTGCAAAACGTGTTCAGGAATTTGGTGGAGAGAACACAACTTTGTATAAATGCCAATGGCGGATTGTATGATAACATAATGTAAGCTAAATATGATCAATCTTAAATAATTGGTTGAATAAAATGCAAAGATAACCGAAACAATACTCCTTTCATCTTGATATTTGCATTATTCAATCTTAAAAATGGGTTTCGTTTAAAAACACCCTAATGTATAATGTGTGTATAATGTAGCTTAAATTTGAGGGGAATATCTATTTTACAATATGAAGCACAGATCTAAGGACAGTACTTGCATTACAATATTCATTATAGATAGAAGAGCAATATTTAAATTACAAGATGCATCCTTAATCTGAGTGCAGTATTTATATTACAATGTGCATCTTAAAGCTAAGGGCAATATTTACATTACAAGATGTTGTATAGACCTATGGATACAATTTATATCACGATATGCAACTTATATCTAAAGGTAATATTACATTATGTAATGTATTATACATCTCAAGGCAGGCTCAAAATAGGATGCAGCTTAGATAAATGCAATATTGAAATTACAAGATTCTCCATAGATCAAATCGGAATATTTACATTACAAGATGCTACTTAGATGTGAGTTTAATATTTATTTTAAAATATTCAGCATGGATCTGAAGTTAGTACTGTATTTACATTAAAAGATGTAGGTCTAAGGAAAGAATTTACATTCAAAGATATACATTGCAATGTAAATTCTAGATAGATTTTACATGTAAAAATAGATCTGAGGTAGTATTTACATTAAATGATGAGACATATATCTAAGCACAGGCTTTGAATTTACATTACAAGATTCAGTAAAGATCAATGGGGAGTGTTTCGATTGCGATATGAAGCTTGTATCTGAGGACAATAGCCGTTACATAATATATGTAACAGATCTGAGGGCAATACATTCACTACACACTTTTTTAAGTATACATCCAAGGACAGGTCTTACATTACAAGATGCCGCAAATATATAGGAAAGTAAAGTAACATTACAAGATGTAGTGCATATCTAAGGATAGAATGTACTTGGAAAGACAAAGCTTATATCTAAGGGCTATATGTACATTACGACATGAAGATCTAGGGAAGTAATCAACATTACAAGATGTAGTATAGATCTAAGGATGGAATGTACATGAAAAGACACAGCATGTATCTAAGGGCAGTATTTATACTGACGACCCCGGAGCTCCCCGGTCCGCCACATGCGACCCTCGTAAATTATTTACCAGATTATTCATGCAATCCCAGCAGCTCTTTTCTACCGGCCTTCTGTGAATTCATTTCAAGAAAAGTTGCTCGTCTGTGAAAGTCTCTGAGTAGGAGTAATCATTATTACCATATTCGTTAGAATTAACTTCTTTAGCAAATTGAAATAATATTAACTAACTGATATTTAGAAATCCTCCCGAAAACAGAATAATATTTTAATTTATATGGTTAGCTCGATTTGTATAAAAAAATATTGTTTTTACTTAGATTTATCCCAATATAACTTTTTAAAAACTACACGTTACTTACATAATTTCCAGGGATTAAAGTAAGTATTACTAATGAAATTAGATATTTTGCTTTGTGTCGAAAATGTAACATGCATTTTTTGTACTAAATAGTAGACCGTTGATTTTTTTCTCATTTCAGGAATTATAATATATAATATAAGTTGTATGTATAATACCCCCGGGTAAACTTAAGTGAAGGTCTATCAAAATAATTACATTAATTAAATTTACCCACAATCAACTGGACTCACAGAATCGGTTTATATTATATGTCAAGTGGGTGATTGTGATATACACAACGGTACATACACAGTTCACCTTTGTTTGACGACGTTATTAAATTAATTAATAACAGAATAAATGCCGTTTTACTTTAGTTAATTTATATATTTTTGTACAATATTAGTAATTTAAGATGGTTTACGAATCAATCAGTCTTTTAATGATTTTGCTGGATCACATAAAATAATCAATCATAGGGCGAACGAGTGACATGTGCTAAAATCTCACGAGTTAAACACAACATTTTATTACAAACCGTACATTAGATCACAATGCAGATACAAAAATCGATCACAATAAAAGTTTAACGTCCAGCGTGATGGTAAATTCCTAACAGAACTTTTTGTTAAGTTGGTAATAGCTAAGTGAAATAATCATTTTTAATATTTTTCCCTGAAGCGGGATTTTTGAGTAAAAGGTTTGAATTATTCAATCATAAGAAGTACTTCATAGTATTTTTAATTTTGTAAATAATAATTTTACTATTTTTTCTATCTATATACAATTCGTGTTCATAAAGCCTTTCAAATCCCGCCGTTGTAACTACATTTGTATTTTTTGTTGTAATTTGTTTTATAAATTTTCCATAATGGTTGTAACAGCTTGAAAAAAATAATTCATTTATTAAAATTCTTTTAATAAATAATTTATTAATTTTTTTATACTTTTCCATAAAAAGTTAAGTTTCGAAGAATGTAACTGTAACGTCGTCCACGAAGCAAAACTAAAATGATCGATGTCAGTTTAATACACTTTACTGTCTAACTTGGTTCACAACTTTTCTCATCAAACTTTCACCACCGCACTTTGTTAACATCATTTTTTATGTTTTTCAGAATCACTTCACGGAACATTTTGATCCTAACTGTTGTAGTTTTTTTAATAAAACGTTGTTTGACATATTATAAAAAATATTATTACACTTTTAAAAGGAAAATATGGTAAAGAATATGGGGCCATGTGTTTTAACCATGTGTGTTGTGTAAGCTCACCAAATTACAGAAAGCTTAGCGTAAAACTCTCGCAACTGGTGTTTAGAGGCAGGATTGTAGTCGCAACAACAATATGAACATTAATTATCGTTGGGTTCCACAAAAAGAAAAAAAAATTGTTTATTTGACTAAAAAAAGTTAATTTTACAATACATTATGGATTTTACCATACAGAGTCGGACAAAAGTCCAAGAGAATTCATTAAGTTCCTAAATAATAGGAAAACTGTAATAACCTTTTTCAATCACATTACTTGAGGAATTAAGAAGGATTAAGAAACAACAATGCTCTTTTCCCAGTGTGTGGGAATAAAATTGTGTCTATGTGGCTGATGTGACGTCTAGATTTCAGAATTATGCTTGTGTAGACAATAAATTGACAAAAACATGTAGTACTTTTTTCACGGTTGTGTTCTTTAAAAAATAATTCACAAGCACGGCGATTCTAATGGTGCTTCCAAAATTTAGTATCGTTTAAACGAAAGAGAAGCTAAAAAAGATGCAATGATAAAAGAAGAACCTCTAATGTTCTAATGAAGAAGAATAACCCCTAGTGGTTATTCTTTTCGGATGGCTCTAATAAAAACCGTTTCGCCTCCAACTTTATTTCTATTTTAAAGGATTTCTTTAAAAGATTTGCTTTAGTTAAATATTTGAGATCTTAAATATTCATTTCGAATTTGGTTATGCTTTTTATGCAATACTAACCAAATTAATCTTTATCTCTTGAGATATTTTGCTAAAATATTCATTTCCTTAGAAATATGAATTTTGCAGGGAAAATGTTATCGTCTGTTATTTTAAAAGTTTTTAAAATGCTGCATTTAAAGTGAAAAATATACAACAAGCGACATCATATATCCTGTTTACTTAAATGTTTTTTCACTGTTGTATATCCCAAGTACGATTTACACAGTTCAAGAAATAAAAAATTAAATTTGAAATTTCATGAAGATTATTTTAGTACTCATACTTCTAATAAATAAGTTAGGTATTTAAAAATACCAGACAACAGTCTGGATCTTGTTCTCATGCCGAACGGCTGTGTATGAATTTGTAACTTAAAAAAAAGTGTTTAAACGACTAATGAGAAAAGGTTCTTGAATGAGTCTTGAAAATGACGTTTTATATGTTAAAACTTAAGTATACATCATATACACATTAAATTTAAGACGGTCTTAAGGTATGTAACCTTTTTTTATCAATCAACAATTCCATATTTTATGTCCATTCAATGTTAAAACATTAATGTTTTGAGCTTTTTAAAGCTTTTACTTATTTGTACTAGTTTATTTTAAAATCATTAATTTATTACACGATTGAACAATAAATTCATGACTACAAGCATTTGCGTTGTAGGAATTCTACAGAAAGCTGGAGAACTTCACAATTGAAAAGATAGAAAAAGATATAACCGGGGAACCGTTTGAGACATCTGTTCCAGGGCAATATCAGGGGAGGACGACAAAATGAAACTCGAGCAGAATTTATGTGGACAATCAGGAGTGTGTGACCAAGAGCTGATATCTTTAGTAACCCCACAATCTGAAATAAATCTGAAGAGTTTGTACTGCAAATAGTTTGACACATAATTGTTCATTTATTTTTCGAAAACGTTTCCTTAAAACTAGAGAAATAACTGATTACTTCTCACAATGTTTTTTATTTGGAATAATTTCACCAAACTTAAAGCAACATCGAATGGAATTTCAAACAAGAGATCCACCAACAAAAACAAATACCTCGAGCTGTGCTTTGTATGAAGTCCTGTTAATATCTCACTGGTCCATTATTTCGTCGCCTGCAGGGCCGTAGTCTCCATGATGTCGTCATGTCGTCACTGTAACACGTCATAGGAGTAGTTGTATCAGGCTTGTCAAAACTATTCCTCAGTGTCTATTCATTACCACTATCACAGATGTATTCTTCTGTGCCATTATGTGTGAGTAAAGACATGATGTTTGGAGAAAGGCTAGTAGTGCTGATTCGCAAGCAGCGTTTCAAGCCCAAACATGATTTCGTAGCACATTATTTCTATTGCTGCATTTAATATTCAATCAATTGGATGAATTTATTTAACAAATTAAAGTGTCTTTACTGTTCTATATATCATTTTGATTACTTTTTTCTTTACAGCTTTTCAATTCGTACAAAATCTAGGACTGTTGAGTTTTCCCCAACGAAACTTTGAAGGTTTACGAGTTTTTAAGAGACACATGGCCTTATCAATATTACAATGATAATTGGTCGAAAATTACGTCAAAACGGGGTGCTAAGACCGCATGTTTTCGACTTTTTTTCAGGAATGATAAAAATACTTCCGTCTAGTTATAGTTTACTACAACATATTGCAATGACAAATGCAGATCAAGTACATGGATGGGCAGTTGTTATTTGATCATGTCGACATTGCACCAGAGCTGCAGAACCGCTGTTATGTCAGTTGTGCGTTGGCAGCACATGCTACGCACATGTACAACATCATCATTAACTTGTAACCATTTAATAAATTTGTTTTCTATGCTTTAATTAAAAAATATAATTAGTTTGTTACATCATAAAATTGTTTAAATTCTAATTAAACAGCAAATTTATTTATGGATAAAAAATGGAGGTTTTTAATAAACTTATTTTATAAGTTAACTTGTTGTTCCCTGTTTTTTTTGCTGATATGAATTTCTCTAGCCCTTACCTAGAAATATATATCCATTCGAGGTTTTAGAAATACCAATAAATATAAGAAATTCCAAAAATTTTAGCTGATAATATTAAAGCTCATTAATTATTAATATTAATATTATTAAATATATAACTGACTAGTAATAATATTTAAATAATGGTAATATTTAGTTATATTTAAAACTGATTTTTCAAATGTTCTAAGAATTTTGTTTATTTTTCTTTGTCTTGATCGGAAGAGGAAATATATATTTAAGGAAATAAGTGGTAGAGAAAATTGTATTATTGACCACGAGCCTCAAAATGAAATTTTGATCAAATAATCAAATATTAATGCGTAGGTATGGTTACGCATAATCTAAAAGGCTTAATCTCTTAATGATCTTACATTAAAAATAGTATGAGATTAAAATACCTCTAAGTATTAATTTAATGGTCTTATCATATAATTCCAAGCACCCAAAATAATCTGTTCTGTCTTAAGGTATAAAGAAAAGTCATATTTTTAGCTTCTACTTTATATTTTTATCTTTAAACTGGTAAAACCAATCCTTATTTTTTAATTTACTTATAAATATATCTAGTTTGTTACTTATCAAACAAAACAGGCTATAGGAGCAGGGAAACGTAATTATGGTTGATGCGGCAAGTTGAGGAAGGTTATGAGATTCTTATGATAACATTACAAAAAGGTGAAAATTAGAAAAGTTAAACAAAGTTAAGGAACGACGGCAGAAACCAGTGTTTTATCACACCTCATTTTTTAATTTTGTATCAGTTAAAGAACACTTTGTCTGGCTTAAGTTTTGATATTGATAGTATAAATATGAATTGAGAATTGTTTTATGGATCTTTACATTTTATACAATCTATTACAAGTTTGATCATATTTAGTTTGCATTATGTGCTGAAACAGTCCGCTATTGGCATTTGTACAAAGTTGTGCTCTCTCCATCAAATTCCGTAACACTTGTTGCTTGGTACCTCTTTGAATTTCTTGCACTATTTGTTGTTTTTTTTTTGAGGTGCTGAATATCCTGTGAATTGTTTTTGTAGGCCTTACTATTCTTGTATCCCCAAAGAAAATAATATAGTGGGGTCAAATCCGGGGATCATGGGGAAATAATCTTTTACTGGTAAACAAAGTTTTGAGTTGCATTAAAAAAATACCCTCTATAATACAATAGGTATTACGCAGTGCTATAACCATCTATACGATTATTATTTTATAAAACCCGTAAAAATAAATTTAAAAACAATCAAAATACTGTAACATGATGTTAGTCTAAAAATGACAAATAAATGGAAAGATTTCCTATCAAGTATTTTTGTATTGATATCAGGTATGTTGTTACTTACCAGTATATACCCAATTATGGAAATTATAAAAATAAAAACTGAAACATTGGACCAAGCTGTAATATTTGCTTTTACAATAGACTTTTTTTCCAAATACATCTTCAAGGTTTGGATTGTTGCAGTAAGATGTTAGTTCTACAGCTCTCTTACGCCATGGCATTTTTCTATATTTTCATCTGCAAATGGAAAAGGGTCCCAGGTGTCCTTCCTTCCTTTTGATACGTTCTAAAAGAACACTTTACTGATTGCACATATTCGTAGCTTTGTAAGTAACAGAATATGAACCACGATAGCGAATGTAGATCTAAAATTCATTTCCAACCGTGCCAAAATATCCAATTAGAATCAATCATTGTATTGTATTTAAGTCTAATTAAAAATCAGATCCCATTAAATCAAACCTATACGCAAATAACACTGTAGTTTTAGTTAAACAAATGCCTTTAAAAAGGTTAAAAAATATCCGGATTTAACTTAAATTTAACAATCTATTCACTAACAATACGTGTTAAACAACCTAATTTAAATAAGTTAAGATATAACTTTGCATTTATCGGTGGGCTTATATTTAAAACTATAAGTATATAAAAACTTAAAACTCACCAGATTATTAAAAATTGCTTCTGAATAAGTTTTCTATTCTACCTCACTTTTAGAGTATTGCTCCTAAAACTAAACTAAGTATTCAGATAAAATCGGCATAAGATGTATTAGCTCTTGTGATTTTGGGTGCATATTTTTTTCATTGTACGGTTTTGTATTATAGAGAATAGATTTTTTTTAGAAAAAGTATGCAGAATATTATTATTATACCGAACTTTATTATTATAAAGATTCAAACTTAGCACATAAATTACTATTACGCAGTATCCAGTTTGTTTGAGCGCACAAATTCGGCTTTGCTTTTACATACAGCTTTACTTAATAATATACAGCGCGATGGAATGGCGGTTGTAACGGGCAATGTAATCTGAAGGTGAAAATGGGGAAAGTTAAACGAGGTTTCGAAATAGCTGTGAAAACCTCGGATCCATATCTCCTCCCCTTACATTTAGTTAAAAAGTCACACTAAATAATGTTGACAATTAAATTTAAATAATACCGTACCGCATGACAAATAATTTACTCTCATACAAACGTACTTTTAAAATAGCTTCTTAACAATTTCAAATGTACCAATCGGGCTGTCAAATATTTATATTTATAAAAAACCATAACATTTAAGGTGATATATGCAAAGTTAGTGTATAACACAAAACTTTAATGCTTGGAAACAAATAATATATTATTTATTGGGTTCTTTCGTGCAGTTTTCAGATGAAACTTTTCCAAAAAAAGTCTAAAACAATCAGATATTTTGCCGGTACAAGTTCAATATTACCGGTGGTAAAGTTCCAAATGTAGATGTTTACCATAGCTTGGTGGTCTTAAAGTGGATTCGAATTAAGAAGAAGACATATAAATTAAATTTAAGAACTTAAGAATCTAAGTTCACTCATTCGTAAGAACGGAACATCTGCATATAGAGGACAGTCCCAGTCCAAACTAGACTCGGAAAAGTAGATGCCTGTAGAAATGATTTTTAAGTAAGCAGATATCTTACTTGCTAATCCTATAGAAAATATAATAGTTCTTTTATTGACAGATTATATGACGTGGTGGTATTAAACTTCAGATATTACTATTCTGATGCTACCTTAAGCTTAATACTGGGCTAACTCATGTTCTATTGTTTCTTTTCGAAAATGATGTTCAGGCTAAAAGTACCAAGTGTCTGCTCCAGCATACACTTCAAGGAGCAATTCAATCAAAGAAACCCGTCCAAGGCCTCTGAGGACCATGTTCACAAACGAACTCAATCACTTCCCAGTTTATTTACTTCTTTCACTCAATATTTTCACTCTTCTTTTTGCCACAGGAAAAGTTACATCTAAAATCACTCAAAAAGTCAGTGCTAACTATGCAATTGTTTATTTTTTTACCTTCAAGTAAAGTGATTATTTTTTACTTCTAATTTTAGAGAATCTAGTTCTGAAAATGAAAGCTCAGTGATTAATAAAAGCCATTAAAACAGAACAGTTGTATTTATAAATAACACTTAACATTGGAATCTTTATTATTATAAAGTATTGAGGCATCATGGAATTTCAAAATAAATTATTAATTTACTTTTCGTTATACTGCTTCAAAAACAGATGTTTTTAATGCATATTTTCCGGACCTAAATACACTCTTTTTATTCCTAGGAATCAAAAGCTGATGTACTCGATACCAGCTGACTCTTTATAGTCCTAGGACTGTAAAAGTCAAAAAGTGCCGAGTACGTCGTAATAATCGAACAATATTCATTCGATTACAAATAATCGAAACATTCATCGTTATTATCGAAACATTCATTGTTGTCAGTTTAATCAATTTGTGAAACTCGCTCATTTCACCAATCGATTATTACAAGTGTTCGATATGTCGATAGTTGTTCATTGTTGTCAGTCTACCCTAACACAAATGAAGCAGACAATCAGCTGATTGCTTCAAATAGCAAGAACAAGACGTTGGCATCTTTTGAAGACATCTTTAAAGGTAAACAAGCTGTAACATTTTGGTTTTCTTAAGTAGTTTACGTATTGTATTGAGCAATATAACGAAAAATATAGTTCATCACACGGACCTAAAGCTGCTTTTCGTTACTCGGTCATTTTTCAACCTCGGCTTACAGCCTCGGTTGTAAAACTTGACCTTGTACGAAAAGCGTCACTTTAGGTCCTTGTAATGAAATATACTATTTTATTCTTGTACCTCACTAACATCTAAGAGAGTGTGTGATCTGAGATATAGCTGAGATGTATTTTGAACAATCTATAACCTGCCTTGTTCAATATGTTGAACACGACGTGACATGTCCAGTCATTGGATAAAACTGTTCATCGATCATCCAGCCGGCGATATTGAATATTTGATGGATGCGACTTAATCGCATTAAAACTGTCTGTCGCCGTATGCAGAATACACTTCTATGTCAAGAATCAATGGTTGAAATAGCTTGATAACTTTATTTTTATGTAAAGTCGAAAGGCAAAGACAGCTGGCGATATGTAGCCCGTATCCGACAGAAAGACATAAGCGGTGCCACATTTTAACCAGCAGCGCCGCAATGGAGACGTATGTGGGTCTGCTGCAGGCAGGAAATCTCCCCACATATCTTCGCTCTCTCTCTATCCTTCCGCCGTTTAATATCACTTTGAGTAATATCTTTTAGGTTTGGAAACGTGTTATATTTTACTTTCGAATACCCTTATTTTTGTGAGGTAGAATCTATTTTTAACCTACCTTATTACTTCTTTTTTGGAACTTTTTGTTGAGTATCTCTTCATTCTTGGTTATCCTATATGGTTTGTCAATTTAGTCAAAGGTACATATTGACAAACATATAACGTTAACAAAATAACGATGCCCTTCAATGGATTTAAATTTTAAATACTGGACAGATTCTGGGGCATTGTTATTGGTCTGTGTGAAATAATTCATTTCTACGATATACACATTACAAAGAAACCTGTGATATGAGACCTGTAGGTGAGAGTTGTCAAATTCCTAAAGATGTGCTTCTTATAGTTTATAGTATTCCAAAACGTATAACTACATACAGAACAGTTTGTTAAATAATGTGTCATTTTTGTTGTTGTTTCTTTCGTAGCTCTACCAGTGTTTGAAATTTACATACTTATCTTTTAACAGATAATTAATTTTAGTCTAGAAACTTAGAGTGAAAATTAATTTAAATATATGTGTAACGAAAATATATATATGAACTTTGAACGAGAATCTATATATAACGAGAATATATAATAGTATTTTTTCTTACAAAACACAAAAAGAGGAGCACTCAAGTTTCGAATTTAACCGTAAATTTTATTCAGTAAAAGGATGAGAAAAATTAAGATGGTAATAAACGTTCTCCAGACTAGGCCTAACAATATCTGGAATCAGTGATGTTCCTATTGAGCTGACGATAGATTAAGCTAGGATTCCTTTGACATTTCAAAACTATCGTGGTCGACACTCTTTATAATGACAGAGACTTGTCAAGGGTTTTCCATTAATTTATGGTCAGCTGTTAATCAGATTACAAGTTGTTAAGGCACGACACTGCACAGTTAGATAACTTAAGTGCTGAGTTGTATGGAGAAAACGTTTTGGTAGTATTGGTGGCAACACGGAGTGGGCATCTGATGTCCACAAACTGATTTACCCGAAGGACAAATTTATCGACTAAAAGAAATATAAATCTTTGAAACTTTGTAATTAATAAAAAAATATGAAAATAATCATGTCTGATCAAATTTTACAGAGATTGATCGACAGTTGTCGAGCAGTCTGATCAGGACTGGACATTTACTCCAGATTTCATCAAAGTCATCTGATCAGGTCTGACTAAATCTAACATACTTTATCACACTTGATCAGGTCTAATCAACAATTTGACTTGATCTGACAATTTGACGATTTAACATTCTGATTTTATTTGGTCAATAACATAACAATTTGATCCGGTCTGCTTGATATTTTGTCATGTTACGTAGTTTTGATTAGGTGTACATATTTAGCATAATATTTATGAATCATTTATAAATTTGTGAACAATTTTGTAAAATTTAAAGTTTAATTTTGTCTCTTTGAACTCGTATTATTTTACCAACGTCAAGCTATTCATTAAACGACATCGCTAATTACATGGAACATTAATATTCCTAAGCCTCTTTACCAGGGTGCTCCATAATTAAAATTTGTTTCTTTTCTTAATATGTTATTATTATGGTGTATAAAATTATGCCTTTTTTATTAGTTATCTAAAAATATTTTACTGCAACATATTATTCTAAATGTTTTACTTATAGAGTTGTAAGTTTTATCAAAGTTTAACGCCACAAAATGCATAAAACAATAGTAACAACACTTAAGACTGGTATACTAAAACAACAACCAAGTCAACGATCACTGAATCTAAGATTTTAAATTAGACGTTTATATCAGTAAGCATAGGTGTGTTAAATTTGGTATGATGATATACAGGTATTATTCTGGCATTGAATAATAGGGTCTCTATATTCAAAGTTCATGGTCCGTAGAAATAAAAAAAATATAAAAATAATATTACAGTCCATAATATTATTCAAATCCATCTTTTAGCCCCTGAGCTGTGCGATTTAAATAGTAAGACTAAATTGCTTACATCAACCGTCAGAACAGCTCAATAAATATTGTCATCGTGTTCAGGACATGTTTCAACGTTTAGTCAGCTGAAGATGGCGTATTAAACGTTGAAACATGTAATGAACGCAATGAAAATATTTTTTGAGCTGTTCTGACGGTTGATGTGAGTAATTTAGTCTCACTATTCATAATATTATAATAGCAATGATTGTGTTTTAATGTTAACTGTTTTTCGAGTTCCAAACTGAAATAGTACGTTGATATCGTGAAGACTTTTGATTTATGATTAGTTTTGCGTTTAGTTCAAAATGACGCTAAATGAAAAAAAACTTAAAAAGCATAAAATAATGTTCTGATCCAAACCAAGCTGCGGTAAGTGATTGATGCTTGTTTGATGCACCTCGCATTAAAACTTGGTTTTAAACTTACCTCATCAAACTTTGTCCTTGACGGATTTAAATATTTACCACATATATCTACAAATATTTTTAATACTTTTGACCCCTTGGATGTTAGGTCCCTGACGTGATGAATTAAAATATCAATCGCATAAATCTCTTGCCACTAATTAACAATGATTAGTTTTACTGATGTCAATTATTGTTGTTGTTGCATATCATATTGTTCTTGCTACTGTTTTTGTAATTATACCAATGTTAACGTTCTTGTTTTAAAATAGTAATATTAGTTTTTTCGTTTTATATTTATTGCAACTACTCCAGGAATTTTAGGGAAATCGACCTAACAAAACCTGACCAAGTCAAAACTTTGCACTGATGTTAAGAAATTCCTCATGAAAATTTCGTAATTCCCCAGAAATACCTGCTTTGCTCAAGCTGCCATCTTTACAAAACAATTTCCGGAACGTGTTTCTCTAACAATTTGTCTTTTCAATTACTGTAGCACGAAAACCATGAGGGAAACGGAAAAGGTTTAATTGTGGTTTTTTGTATCGGATGCAACTTCTAGTAAAGTGAGTATAAATATGTACAAGAATTATTAATAATAACTGTTAAGAATTATTAATAATTAATGTTATAGAGTGTTGTAATTTAAATACCCCGCCTGCTTCAAGAAATACGAATGAAATGTGATGTAAAATAATTCCCAAGAGGGCAAATCCCTTTGACCTCAATAAATAATAAATTATATACATAGAATCCTGGTAAAAAATCAGTTATTCGAAACCTCGATCACCCAAATCGGTTCATAGTAAAGGCTTGGTATGCTCTCCAAAAAGATATTCTTGAAGAAATTTTTATTACAATAAAGAGTAGTTTCTTGTGAGCTTACCCACGCTTCAAAAATCACCTTCATAACTAATATTATTTAACTTACATATATGTTTTCGCCACTTTAATATTTTATTATTACTGATAATTTAAACGCAACAAGCGTATTCACAGGCTTTCTAGTTGTTTTGCCTTTTTAACTGTATAACAACTTTTTCTTCAGCGAAGGTTAATTGAGTTATTAGTTACTAATTGTATGCTATTTAGGCTGTTGATCTAATTATTTTATTTATTGATATGATAAAATTGTCTCAGCTCTTTAAATAAGCCAATACACTCATGACACTAATTCTTCCACTGTCCTTATACTTTGGTAATGTAGTTTGGTGATTAGTTATTGTTGTAATACTAGACCGATTTACATCCGTCTAACTACATTATCACCCACTTAGGTATATTTTTGCACCCAAATAAAAATTAATAATAATTTTTTGCATGATGTAAACGATTTTATGAAAATTTGTCCAACTTTGTTGTCATCAAGTGAAATTGTTTCTCTAAATGACGTCATCAACGCAGATTTAACGAATAACGACTTTAGAGCAACAATAACTGTGCAATAATGATGCAAGGTTGTTACTAGAAGCAGGTTGATTAAAATCCGGTCTTCCTCCCCTTTACTCAATATATAAAATATTATGTGGGTCCAGTGTACAAGTATTGTAGTAAGGCAAATTATAGTTATAGACATGATAATTAGGTATGCATTTTATATGGTTATCAGAGAATAGAACAAGTTTGTATGTGTTACTTAAAATTAAGATGATTAAAATTGACACGACAAAATCAAAACCATTACAATAGCTCATATCGTCACCAACAGAGGTAATATATTAAGCACTTTAAAACATATATTAAGCACAACCAAAGAGTGGAAAATGCAAGGATGAGTACAATACCCCTACATATATTTACCCCTCTGTAAAAGAATAATCAGGAATATAAACCCCACAAATGAACCCCCTCTGCATTGAATATTCAAGAGCCCAAAACTATAAATGTAGTAATTCCAAAATAAATTCTACTTCAGTGATTCGACTACTTTATAGTCTACTAAATGTAGCTATGCTAGTCAACCTAATATTTACTTCACTTCTATAAATTAATTATGTTACAGTATTTTATAGACGAAAATCACATACAGTATACATCTTAAGGTTGTGTTTTGCCCAAATGTTGAAAAACATGTCCTGCCATAAATATACACCATAAAAGGAACTCTATTTGTTCAAAACAATGGGTAGGCGGTTGATATAAGACCTCTGTTTCCCGCAGATAACGTGTTCTCAAACATCCGATGTCGTCTCCGCCCCTTCTTGATTTGTAATATTGTGAAAAACTACTTCGGAAAGCATAAAATGTATTCATAGTTTATTGTTATGATTTTTATGGCGAAAAAATTAAATTGAAGCTTTGTTACCTGCTATACAACTTTGATGCAATACACCATAATTATTGTTATGACTCCTCTATTATAATATTCTTTTTCAAAACGGTTAACTTAATTTCTAATAATTATTGTATCATTAAAACAAAACGAATGGGTTCAAGTAACGGTTCTTCACACAGAGGGTTTTCAGGCGTTTATAAGGGTAATTTTTCTTACAAATACCTGAATGGCATATCAGAGGGATCATAAGATTCCCTGGTAGCAATAACGATATGTATGGCCACTCTATACTAAAGACTGATTTTATGTATTTTTCGTATTTGTTATTAAGAAGAGAGTGGACTGGCGCACGTCGCGGTCGTATCCATTTTTATTTTATTTAAAAAGCCAATGTGACACCTAGGCGTTTGGTAGCCATTTTAGTCATTAGAATTAGGAAGAAAGCCTATAATTTTGGCTAAAAATTAAGATTTTTAATAGCTTCCACAACATTGATCGTCTGTTTCAGTAATATTCTATTCAATTATGCTATTTTGTGTCTACTTGTAATTGGTTGGTCAAAATACAAATAAACCGATATCAAATTAAATTGTGTAGTTACATATTTAATACTCATTACTTCGGTCTATGAACGATTTTATTAGATGCACAATAGAATCCGACATTGCTAACTTCTTATTAGTTCTGCGATTAACCAAAATAGACATTTACTGGGAATAAGACCAAGACTGTTGTAAGTAAATTATTTATTCTTGCAGAAAAAAGGTTTCTTAGGATTGACATTGCACCCATGTTGACATTTTCGTTTCTCTTGCGGTATTTTTAATCTGCAAAAATATATTATTATACCTAAAACAAGAAGCACTTGTATACGAAAAAACAATTTTTACAAGGGTATTTGATTTTTGTGATAATTGGTTTTTGGCCACGAGAAATCGATTGAAGCTGGTCACAAGACTATAAAAAATCCCTCTTCCGTCCCTCAGCCCTGTAGGAACATCAAAGGGCAAAATCGTAGCAGTGATTTGTTTGGTATCGTTAAGGACAAATGGACCAAACTATATTATTAAGGATGTTTTTATTTTACCCCAGCAGAACTAGGTCTCCTGGTACATGTTGTAAACCATATATTTTATTAATATCAATGGATTGCGAAAATATACTTCATCATAGATTTGATATTCGTTGTACTTGCCTACACCCAATAATTGATCTCTTAAATATCTATCTATAGCTTTTTATTTAAGAATTCTCTCAAGAATTTAATTAAGAATTTAACTAAGAAGTGTAAATCTTTTACTTTGAATAGTATTAGCTATGTTCTTTTAAGCTCAAAAGATTTGGCGGTAAGGGGGTTAAATCCACATTCAAATGGAGTAGCTTTTGTCTGTCAATTGTGTAAACTCACACTAGTAAATAATTTCAACCATACCTTTTACATCGGTAAATTAAAAAAAAAATTAGTGAATATACATTCTAAATTCGAAAACGATCCCTAATTTTTTAGGACAATGATGTAAAGAAAATACTACGTGACAAATACACTCTTGATTTTCTATCCGTACCAGTAATCGATCCTCGAACCAAAAGCAAACCCTCCTTTAGATAGTTCTGAATTTTCTTTTGTTTTGACTTGATGACCTCAATTAACTAATTCTGCTTATATTTCAGACATAACACTTTTTAGAAAATCTCATATGTAAGGAAATATTATGTCTTTAAAGTAGTGCACTAATTTTCGTTCATCAAAATTGGTTCTAATGATTTATTAATTAATATACTTTTGGTAAGTCATAGTATGGTACTAAGGTCTATAACACGATAGACGTTATAGAATTATGTCACTGTGCGTATCTGAGCTGATACACGGATAAACGAAAATAAATAAAATAATTATAACCTAATTGCAAGATGACTCAGCCAAACTAGTATAGCTATTGTTTGAGAATATTTATCATCGAGCATTACCTATTTTAGCTTAGTTTTACATGTTAAGGAAGAAAAACCCGTCAATAAGTTTCCTAGAGGATTCTAAAAAATATGTTTTCAAATAATATCTTATATTAAGCTATGTTAGAAAAATCCCATAAATCATACCTTTACGATTGGGGAAACAATTGATTACACTCCTCTGCCGTCAGTGGCTTCGGTATGCTTGGGACGTCATATCCTTTTTCTCTTTTCACGATTTTATTTAGTGACAAGTAAAAAGACAACTTGTAACACGTTTGGAGTTTGTTTTCTTTAGGCTGATAGAAATATGAATCGAAATAAATAAACACCCTGTTCGCTTCTGGATAATTTTTAACCAATATAAACTTTTCGATGTCCTCCGCAATTACATCATGGAGTTCATTGAAAAATTGTATAATGTTTTTGCCTTTGTTTAGAATTATGTCCTTATGCGTTTTGTGCTTTAGAGCATATTTGTTAGTACCGAATTTTATCAGAAGAACATCATCTTTGTATACGATGTAATTATGAGATATCGCCGTGTAGTTCCGATCCTCATCTTTGACGTCGACGTCGCTGCACGTCGCTCTCACGAATCTGAAGTGATTGTGGTATCTAGACTTTTTTATCATTGTTCCATCTTCTTTCAGGTCTTGAACGGTAAGTTCAAGTTCTTCCAAAATCATTAACAACCCGCAGTCTGACGGATCATAATACGACGCCTCGGTAACTGAAACAGAAAAGTTGTGGTTGTAATTTATTCTTTTTATTAAACAATTTTATTTTTCTTAAGGATTATGAGATTATTCATGAGCATATTAATCTTGGCATCATATACATACCTAATTATTCGTAATAATAAAATTAGATAAAATTATAATTAGAAATAACTGGTATCAATTCAAATTAAATATGATTACAATAAAAAAAATACTATCAAGATGTGCTAATAAAATCACTAAACAAATGTTTTTTCCTAGTAGAATATATAATGTTGAAATGATCTAAGTTGCTTCCCTAAACTGAAATGAAATGATGGTTGCTTCGCTAACTAATTTAAAATAGCTGCTCAATTTAATGGGACCTTACTTAATGTAATGAATAATAATTTAAAATATCCGACACTGAAAGTCTAAGTGCTTGTATAGTTATGGAGCTACTTACGCACTGATCCCGAGTCCAAAGCGTCCAAAGCAGAGGGACAGACTTCCCCCTAAAAATCATAACAATCAAAATTTAAAACTGTTTGAAATTTATATACACAGTTTGATTTTGAAGTTTATATCCGATACTTATTTACTTGTTTAACTCCCACTTTCTAAAGCATAACACTTAGGGAATATATGTTGAATAGCATGTGGCAGGTGCCATAAACCATCCTACAGCATCACTGAAGATACAAATATCTTATAAATTGGTTAAACCAGCTCTCGTTAGTAGTATTGTTTATCATCGGTCGCCTGAAAGTTTTGTTGTCTTTTCACACGCAGTTTTCATGGTTATGACTGAAAATCTTCGCTACACCGCGTCCCGTAGTGTAGAGAACTCGTTCTTTATTCCTCTGTAATAATGATTACAATGGTATGTAATTATAGCCGATCTGTTAAGAGGGGGCTAGATACAATTCGGTGTCGCCCTCGCGGGAGAGATGCTTACTGACGTTACTCGGCGATGATAATCGGAAAAGGTAAGGCGACGAAGTAAAAAACAGTTTTTTTTTAATTATGGCCTTAACTAGCATATAAAGTACTCTTTTCCACTTTTAAATTTCAAAATATAGCTTCAAATATTGATAAATATAGCAAATATTCTTCCGTGGGGTCGGCGATCAGCGCGTGTAAACGTTCACGCGGTCGCAAATTCCGGCAATATATTTTAATTTAGAGAAAATAATTTTATTGCACCTTGAAGACAATTGAATTAAACATAGGTTCGTAAGGTACATTTTCTTTTTTTTTTGACATTTTAGCTCAAAATATCAACTAGCTAAAATCCACTATTTAAACTCGGACGCCAATGGCTCTTTTATTTTTCATGATATCGGAAAAGTAAAAATTGAACATTGTTAGGAACCTATTTATTTACATTTTGATACGTGGCTAATTTTGGAGCGTTTAAAAATAACGTCAGTAGAAGGTTCCGCTGGATGTTTTATCTCGTGAAAATCGCGACAACGCCCACGTGTGGGAACGCATTCCGACAAGAAATTTCGATTGATAAAATAACCCATCACTGTTGTGCTTATGTAATGATTGGACTGGAAAAAACACAATTAAGTCGAATCGTTTTGAAAAAACATACTCGACCCAGACAGTGCTTCTCATCTTGTTAGCACATTTTCTAGCCTAATGAAAAATGTTAATCCCTCTCCAAATTTATAACACCAAAAATAACGTAATCAGGAACGAACGCCTTAATTTACTTAGTACGTCGTCGCATGGGAATTTTAGGATCCAGCGGCGGAATATTTTTTTTCTGGTTCTGATTGAGAATTTTGTTGCGGGAATAAATTGGAAGTTCTAATCCCTATTTTAAGCGGGCATAAAGCCAAAAATATTTACTTTTGGGGATTGAAATGGGCAATCTAGCCCTAAAATTGAAATTCATTTCCCCATACTAGCGTGCTGGGCAAAGACTAGTCCCTCATTGCGAATGGATGAATGCATTTAGCTCTAGTAATGTCAGTTGAGCTGCTCTATTTTTTCGAAAATGTAGAAAATACTGTAATCACGACAACAATCTAAATATTAGCACGGCTGCAGGATTAATTCATTCTATTCGTACTAGAGACAGTAGGGGAAGGTATTTAAAAACCAACCACTCTGCGGAAATCCGAAAGCGCGCTATAAAATCCGCAAACATTTAACCGAAACAATCACTTCAACTAAAGAAACTTTTAACCGAAATAAAAACCTGGAATTACAAAGTAATAAACGGTATTTCTGGAGAAATAGAGAAAAGGTAGTAAAATTATAAAGGAGTCAAGAGTAAATGTCTCAAAGGCGGGCCGAAACCCGAAGTATATAATTTAGTGGCATCGGTTATTATAGTGTTCTTAATATTAAGAATATCTTAGCCATCAAATAATTAACATCTTTCAACTACGAACATTAAGTGGCATATGTTTATATTTTAAAGTTTTTATTAAAAAATTAGAGTGTTTTGCATTTTTATACATATTTTTCTCAAGGTTTAACATTTGAATCGTCATTCCTATTTACAAAGGAGGGTCCAAAACAATCTCTGTGTCTGTTTTATATGGATTATTTTGTAAGTGTTACCAGGAACATTTTCCAAAAAAAGTAAAAATCTAATTTGAAAAGTATTTGAATACAAATGAAATTTTAGTACAGAAACAATTTAGTTTTATAAGACACAAATTTTCATCCTTTATAACAAAAAAGCATATTTTTATTTCCCTGGTCAAAGCTTTTTATAATATAGGTAAAATCCATTATTCCAACAAATTGATCTCAGAGGAGTGAGGGGTGTAGCTCTCAACTGGGTTTTCTGTTATCTGAAATGGGGCCTGAAATGTTACGGGTAGACTACAAAAAGTGCATAATCAAGAATTCAATAAAACTTACAGCAAGGAGGAAGACGAAAATAAAAACAACGATCATGTTCATGTCCTGAGTTCAAAAGTGAGTGCTTTGTGATTCTTGCTAACTGGAAAACAGATTTGAAAGCCTCAAAAAACCTTTTGGTGTAAAATTACTAATTATCAAAAAACTAACAAAAGCTGAAGCATATGCAGCCTGTGAAGAACAGTATCTGGAAAACGTCAAAACTGTCTCGTTTGTTGTGGTGGAATAACAAATACGTACCAAATGGTAAACACTTGTGTATCCGTTCGTCTGAGTTTTGCTTGCAGTTTAGGTTGAAAATTTTGTAGATGAAACTTTAAATGTTGTTATGAATGCAATGCAGGATATTATTTGGGCTGTTCGAAAGATGTTCATGTCTAACTAGTAATAAAAACTTTCACGACGTTTCAAGAAATGTAAGCAGATGACGAAACGTGATATAACTTTTTTTCTACGAAAAAAGCAAATTAATTTTTGTTTTTAAATAAATAAACAAGAAAAATGATCGTAGAACAGCTGTTCGTTAAGGAGCGAGCGAAACATGTATATCTATTAAAAGCGTGAAGCGGGTCTTTCTCACTTGAGCTAAACAGTTACCTAGTTAATTTTAGCAAATGTGAGAACATTTACACGAGAAATATAAATCAAATATCTCTTACAACTGCATTTTTGGATTCCCAGTCACTGTTACTCACGTTCATTGTAGCTGAATGCGCCATTAAAACGGTAAGGTTATAAACAAGTCGAACGTAGGAGAATAAAACTAAATCAAAATCATATTATTTAAATTTATATTAGTCCAGTCGCCAAATAAGGAATTAGGCATGAACCTTGAAGTAGGGCACGACTAGAATTTAATGATTGATTCTAGTAGTATTTGATGTACTCAACAAGAATATGGCGGATGCAGACTGGCATTCTTAGGCGATTTTGAGTATCGAAGGTCAAAATTCAAAGGGCCGAGAATAGAGAAACAAATATTTAAAAATAATGTATTTATGTTATCAAAGCAAATATTCTCAAAGGTTTTGATTTTAAACCACCGCCAATTATTGCTGGGTGGTAAATACTTTACTTTTTTTTAATATGATGTAGTGTTGTGACACACCATTACAGACTAGATTTTCACGCCGATTACAATGCCGCAATCCGTTTTCGAAAATATTGTTTTGTTCTCGAGATATATTCAAATACAAATTTTTCCCTATACATTTCTTATGGGCGTTTCCAAATTAAACTACGAGTATTTTTTTGTTTTTCTTACATATCCGTTTCAAATCGCATTACAAAGTTCGTTTTACTCTTAAAATATTCAATGTAAAAATTAAGTAACTACCAGTAAAGTCAAATAACTCAACCATGAGGAGTACAAAGCAGTTGTGTCTCCTTAATGCTTGTGCTTATAAGTACAAGGTGTAGAAGTAGACAAGGAAAGTAACAAGTAAAACTTTATCCTCAAATAGTAAACGAACATACACAAGGGTTAAAAAATCTGATTGGAGTCAATATTGTTTAGTCACTCGTAATTGAAAGCAAACATAAATAAATAAACACAATTGGTGTAACTCTTGTTATTTATTCAAACTTAATCACATTTTGAACGCTGGCTGTGTACTTTCCATTAGTTTCGCATGTTTACATTCAAGCTTACTGTGGTTGGTCTCCCAAACAAGTGTGAATGAGTAATTGCTCTGCATTTTGAACAGCATTAGTTTGGAATCTAGGACCACAACTTTGTTATAAAGCTGAAGGTGCGTTTTGGCTACCCTAGGTTTTTGTAGCATAAATAATAATCGACAAAAAAGATACATGTTCGATGTTTGAATTCATGGAAATCATTAACTAGAACTGGTTTACACAAGTTTTCAGGGGACTCTATTAGTAAAAATAATCAGATTCATGAATGCGTCCAACAAAAATTATAGAAGAGAAAAACTATTTAGAGGATGATACCATTTCAAACTGCAACGTATTTATTTCGCAATCATACCCATTGATGTTTATTATAAACAGATTGGATATAAGAAAATAAGGATTTCGACAACACATAAAATAAAAAACAACCGGTTGAAACTACAAAATATTTAATTATTAGTTTTTTCTTGTCGGATACTACGAAAATACTTAACCTGGGACAAGGGTTTTTAATGAATATTTTCAAGTCAATTTGAGTAATATTTGTAACATACGAATATCCAATATGATGTGAATTTTCAAACTCTCAGAGCTTGATCCGCTTTCACTGAACGGCTTGTTATATTTGCATCTTCTCCATAAGAGAGCCAATTTAGCCTTCGTCTCGTCTTTTGGAAAGGGCTACATCGTTAGCTCCACATTGGAGAGTTATTTATTGTGAATCACATAATCATCTTCCAGCTTTCAACTCAACTTAAATTTTTTTATTCACAAAAAAAACTAATTGCAGTACATTACATAATTGCTGAAATATTTTTATATATTACATTATCTGGCTTACGTATGGAATGTGCATACATAGGTAACAACTTGTGCATAGACACGAGTCATTAATTTAGTGATTTACAGATAAATGTTAATACAAAAACTAAGCAAAAACTTGGCAAGTGTAAATAAATAAATAAATAAAATTGTAATTAATGAAAATAAAATAATAGTGACAAAAAATATTAGATGTACAGCTCGATGCATCGACGGAGACCGTGACCGCGACAGTTGAAGTCTGTACGGTCAGTATTCAATCAGTGTTTTATCTGTAACGGCCTACAGGTGAATATGTTCGTAAGACCTAGGTAAGGTTTAAAATTATTTTTGACTCATGATGAATGGGATACTTTAATATGTTTAATATATTTATAAAGTGGACAATTAAAATGATTTAACACTAGTTCATTGCTAAGCTATATATCTGTGAGAGGGGAACAAATCGGTGATACCTATGGCATGTTTAAAAGGCGAAGACTAGATTTACCTGTAAAAATTAATACAAATTTTTTTACAAATAAATGTATATCGCCAAAGAATGTACTACAAATTATGCTTATCTTTAATACAATGAAATAATTCAGATCTTAACTCAGGAGTAATAACTCTTAAAGATGCAATTTTTACATTTAGCAAGGGGTAAAAGTACCTCTATTGGTTTACATATAGTGCGTAAACAAAGTCCGACCCCCTCTTTAATTTTTTTTGTTTGTAAGACAAACAATTGACCTTTGGGGAATAATACTAACTCAACCTAAATTATTTTTAAAGATTATTTTATTTTACCTAAATTTTTATTAATATTTTTTCTTTTTTCTAAATTTTATTTTAAAGCTTGTTAAAATTTCAAGGAGTCGTATTTAAAACTTTTAGCCTACAAGCTGCTAATTTTGGTAGAAACACGTTAGCGACCTTCAACCTCCATCATTCACCTATTTATTAAGCTCTTTAAAATGAGGGGTCACTCAAAAGGGGGTTGCATTTGAAAACTTTGAGTTGCCCCAAAAATCCCTCTTTTTTGGGGGACACTCAAAATTTCAAATATCACCAAAATACTACTTTTTCATTTAATATAATTTTTTCAGGGTCGTTTCATTTTTGTCACCACAGGGGAATTAAAATTCCAAACGACCTAGACGCCAGGTTTCATGGATTTATTGTATTCAAGTCTTCGACAAGTTGTCAATTTGGAAAGGAACACGTTAGAGAACACCAACTTTCACATTCATATATTTTTTGAGAGTTCTTTATGATGAGAGGTCACTCAAAAGGGGTTTGCATTTAAAAATTTTGAGTTGCCCCCAGAATCCCCCATTTTTGGGGACACTCAAAATTTTTGGCAACGTCACAACATAATTTTGGTCGAGTTAGTATCATTCCTCAAAGGTTAATTGTTTGTCTTAACAAACAAACAAATTAAAGGGGGGGATGGACTTTTTTTACAAACTGTATGTAGTAACTATATGTATCATGTGTTTCAAAGACGATGTCTTGGGCAGTTTTTCAAGAAATAAAAACTTAACTAAAATTTGTTATATGTTTATGGAGTTTGTGTAGCAAAACAAGAATTTATTCAAAACTTATACGTGTAATTCTTTTATAAAAATTGTAGCACTTCAACTTATTGGGCAACGAATAATAAAAATGGCCAGAATTATGAATTGTAACCAAGTCGAAAGTTATTAGGTCCACAGTTGTATTGCAAAATCGGTTTTTTTATGTTAGGATCAAATCCATAAAATTTATCCTTTTAGTTTAGTTTGTCCCCCTAAACTGTGTTCTAAGAGCTGTGTTCTGTATTTGGTGTGGTGTAATTGTATCTCCCAGTGTTGTCGTCTACCGAGGGGAGTGTCCTACACGTCAACCAGTCCGATAAATCTCAGTTTGTCTCCAGGACAGCCCAGATTGCGTCGTACATCTTACGACTTGTTCCCAACTTGTGCTCTGAGAGCTCGCCGGCCTTCCAGTTTAGGTTTTTACTTTTTTGTCGATTTCCAAGCAATAAAAATGTCCAACATGTTTAGTGAAAGCTTTATGCTATTGGAATTGAGTTTCAGTACTTCAAATAAAAAAAAACTCTTTTGCAGGATTTACAATGCGTAAGTTGGGGAATGTATTTATAATTTTCTCAAATTAAGTTTAAAACAGTTTTATTTGAAGAAACTGATTTAATCTTAATGGCAAGAAAATACACGGTATGCAATTGGTACTATAAAAAAACATACACAACAACAGCATTGTATAGTTTTTCGTGCTAGGTCCGCTGCAAAGTGCACTACTACTGGTTGTTTTACATCAAATAGTCACCTGTTTGATCAGAGGAAAACGGGCCTATGGTCTTCGGATTGTGGGACTTTTAAGAAAACAATTGTTTTATGCCATGTCTAACACTGAAGTAAAATTTCTGGTTTGATCAAAGCCTCTCTTGGTAAGAAAGCATTGAGCACACGTGAATCAGACTACCTACCATTGTCGGCTCAGTGGCCTCATTTTCCTTGAAAAAAGTCTACGGACTTATCCCTTTTCCAGTCCGCCCTCAGCTACGGTATTACTTTCTGGGGTAACGTTCACATTTCAACCAAGTGTTATTTATTCCATGACCATAGAAGACTATGATTGGCCTTACGTACACTGTAACCCATATATTGATTTTATGATTCAATTATAATGAATGACTTAATTCTAAAATAATATACCTTCATCTATGCTTTGCGCCTTTTAACAACGATAACAGACTGATTTTTGATTTTCAGTTACAATAACCCTTTGTAAATACGCCCGGTTTCAATATCGGGCCTAGCTTAATGTAAACATAAGCAATGTTAATATTGTGATCATCGATACGACAAAATGAGACATAAAATGTGAATTTCACAGTGTGTTCTGATATTGGCAGTACGCATATTGACTAGATAAGCTTACCTTTGTTAGAATAATCTGCAGATTCTCCTTAAAATTATATTTAGGTGGTTAGTGAAGTGATAACAACCAATCATTGTAAAATTGGTGTTAGCTAGACGAATACAAATATTTGATTTGTTGAATACATAACCTTATTTTATTTGTTCAGTTTTAGTTGAGTATAAGAAAAGACAAACTAAAGAGACATTAATAAAGTTAAGATTGATAAAAGTATAAAATTTTACTCAGTTTATATCAGTCTAAGCTACTTCCGTAAAGCTCCTAATCTTTTTACTGTAATTTCGTCTTCGAATGTTCAGCTGTAAGACTCATATTTTACTGAGTACAACCAATATGTATAAACTGTCAGTAAGATACTCTTCCCCTAGCCAACCATATGCCACAAAGAACTTCGAAATAGGGGAACGAATGCAATATTTCTCTTTCCCTTCATTGAATTCTTATATTCACATCACAAGGCCGCCTGTATTTTCATTTCTAGAATAATAAATACATCATTAACATTTTACCTATTAATTTATTACAATTTCTATTCTTGAACATCGAAATAGGCAGACATATTGGTCTATGTTTATTTTTTTACTAGCCAACCTAGAATAGGAAGGAATTCATACTTCGTTTTGCTCTTTGAATCAAAATTATTCAATACTGTTAGTTTGACCATAGAATATAATGAAATTCCTTTGTTATTACAAAAGATCGACAAATCATTGTACAAAAACCTGGAAAAACATCACAGTTAAGTATTTAGTTTGTTGGTAGTAATCAACCAAGTAAATACTAAATTCGGTTGCCTTAATTTATTGAAGGTCTAAAATAAATACGCTATGGTTAATGTGAGATGACCTGCAGTGTTATGAGAAAACATAATCCACATGGATCGAGTAATTCTCCTGTTAAACTGTTAAAATGATAAGCAGAGGCTATAAATGAAAATTGTGCGGCTGCTTCCTTTTAATTGAATTTGTTCCAGGATAAATTAAATCAGTAAAGCGGTAAAAATATTATAAACTTACAACAATATAATACAACAATATACATTTTTTAATTAAAGCTAGCTGATAACCCCGGCTTTTCCCGGGAGATTATTTTCCTCTTGTCGTTTCTTAGTGCTGAATTCTGTTAGTAGCCATTGTAGCTATTTCAAATCAACCATATTAACTATTAAAAAACTTCAAAAACCCTTGACATGGTTCCATTTCGGACGATCCTGTGCCTAAGTCCTTAAAGATAACAAAACCAAACCACCACAGTGCACATCATGAGATTCCAAGCTTTAATTTGACACCAAGATCAAGTGTCCACGACATGTAGGTTTGGCTGTAGCCCGAAATATATATATATAAATATAACATAAATAGATATATTTATAATAGGAGTTAAAAAAGTGTTGTTGTGGCAGTTTAAAAAATGTAATGTTCTTTACCAAAAGCAACATAGTTTAAATTTAACTTGTGGAAAGCGAGATACTGAAACGTATACATTACTGCCAGCTTTGCAGCTTAGCGTGAAGCTCATATGAATAACAAATATGGGATTTCGTGTTTGTCTGGGATTTGTTTTCCTTCATAGCATAATCCTCGTTTAAAGCTATAATATTATTCCGTTCCACTAAGTCTTTACTGGAAACCTTTTACTGTATCCTGATTGGTCATGATATTTACCTCAATGTTAGTAATGTATAAACATGTATCCTCGATCAGATAATTTGATTTTAGTAATCATACTAGTTCTTTAATTCACGATTTAAAAATACATTTTTTTAATCTGTTTTACATTTTTTAATCGTTTAGGCTAAAACAATGTCTGGCAGTTTGAACATGTCTCTCAAACAGTGCGCGTGTGTGACCACAATAGATGTAAGTTTTTTTTTAATACTGTATATCTGTGTTTTGTGTTCTTTGTATTTTTAATGTACTACGACTTCAACTGAAGAAACTTGGTACTAGTATAGATATGATGAATGTGACTAATTAATATCACCGGTAAACCAATCTTGGAATTTTAATTAGGTACTTTGGTATTATACGGAGGCCATCCTCATACCGCACACTGGTGGTTATATTAAGTTAGGTTATCATAAATATTTTAGTAGGTCTTTTCTCAGTGCTTTACGAACCGAAAGATACCAGAAGAGTCATCATACTTTTGCCCGCCAAATCCCATTGATAGGTGAAGCCTACGCTTCAGTCAACGACCTGACTGACCTTGGCCTAAAACAATTGCTCTTACCCTTGAACCTGAAACAACTGTTTTCAAAAGTCTTTCACAAGGCTGTTTTCTCGTCTGTTTGAAATTTATAAAATAATCGTATTACCCTAACAGTTTTTAGCTACAGGTTTGATATTTTGAATACATGTTTACCTCTTTAAACATTTAGACAAATACGACATGAATTATATTTTCAATTCTAAATAAGGTAACGTTAAAATTGATAATATTAATTCCAATCATACCGATTATTCTATTCAGTTTTGTGACATATTGTCTAAACAAATTCATCGAAATTTTCCTAAGCAACTCGCTCTAAGGAGAGCATCAGACCTCCTTTTTCGCTTGTTGTTGAGTTCCAAAACAACTTGAGTATGTGAAACAATGAGATCTTACGTTATAATTTTAACTCGAGCGTGAAGTATAAATCAGTTTACATTAGGCAATTATTTTAAGAAAAGACTTATTCTACAGAACACGGTGCGAGGGCTTTCCCGGAGATTTGTCGGTCAGCCCCGTCCTCGCAAAACTTGCCAACACTGTAACAGCCATTTAATCATTCTTAAACATTCTTAATAAGACAGGTACCTCATTGAGGACGTTACCCTGAATATGAGTGAAGGATGAGTGTGTAACCGTGATGATAGTGGCGCGATCTTGTAGCCTTATTACTGACTAAGGTTGGCATGTTCCTTAGACAGGATTGTTAATTAATAGCTCAACAACCAATGACAGCTGGCTCCAGAAACAACCCTTCAAAAAGCTACTATTTTTTCTTGGGATCGATCCGGCCACCTACAAGTTTGTAGGCGAGCACTATAACCACTACACCAACCAGCCGGGATCTTCCCAACCGACGTAATCCCATTTAAATGGGCTATTGCAGTGAATAAATGGGCTATTGCAGTGAATAAGCATGTGTTATGAAGTGACAGTATTTCATATGAATCAATAGTTGGATGGTCGCTATCTATTGTTGTCTCGTCCACCATGGTAACAGACAAAACAGACGTTATCTTGGTTGCGTTATACTAAAAGCATTCTTGTTGATGAATTGATAGAGATCAATTGGTAGATAGCACGTCATGCTAAAATATGTATAAACAATGCGAGTTGATGGCCTGCAGATGTTTATGTTTGCAGTAAAATACTCACCATATTGCCAATGAAATAATATCATATTAACGTACGATAACAAGTTGAGCTTATACTAAACAAGAGATATTTGTTTCTCAAAGATTCCACCTCAATGACATAAGTTAAATTATGAAAAGTTCGATTTAAACTAAAACTAATTATTTTTAGTTTTTTTTTTTAGAAATTCATGTTTCTACACATAAGAACTTGTTCCTTTGCCTACAACTGTTATGTATGCCTGTGATAGGCGTAATGTAGGCCTAAAATTCGTTTCTTTTGGTCGCAAACACCAATCACCACATAACTTGTAACACCGCCTTTTGAGCCCTAGTTCAAAATCAAATCGAAACTTAAGGGTGAGTTATGCTGCTTACACAAAGTTAACAAATTTAAAATTGTCACATTTGTTGTAAGTTAACAAACAAAGTTGCAAGTTAAATCAATCATAAACGGCAACTAATTTCTTATAGAGAATAATTTTCCACTGATGAACAAGCAGAAAGTGATAAGGAAGAGGTAGTTAGGCCCAGAGTCCTAAGAGTTAGTAGGAAGAGGTAGTTTGAGGTAGTAAGGCCCAGGAGTCAATAGTGAAGGAAGCGTCGAATTTGACATTTCCCTGGAAATGGCAACCGGAAATACTTAAAACAAAAACTTCTGAAAAAACTAAGGTTTTGGATTAGTTAAATAAATTACGTAAATCGCTTAGCTTAAAAAAATTTTAACTTGATAGGTATCTTGATAAGAACTAAAACTAACATTTATTCATAGTCGATTCACATGTTAAAACAGACTTAGGATAAAATGTTTTCCTTCAGCAGTCTAACTGGTATTTGCGGCTCAGCTAATGTTGTATTTCCACTCCCCACATTCACTTTTCGCGCCAAACCCAATGTGCTAATGCCTCTTGCGAGCATATGTTGCCGTGTTTTCGGTTATATTACAGCTGTTTGCATAATGAGATTGCCCTCATATCGTTCGGAGCGTTGTTCCAATGAATTTCACACATAATGTTACTCGTTTACATGTTCAATGTAAAACATTAATGTGAATCTAACAAAAAACTAAAATTATCAACACGTATTTTTTAACACATAATATTTAATATGTCGTGTTACGTCGAATGAGTTCCTTAAAGTATCTTTATTGTTTATAAAATACGATGTAGAACACATTATAGTAACATTATTAATTATACACAATACAAGTATTTACAAATGATAATATAATAGTGTCAGGTTTTAAGGCTGTTGTTATTTTAATCATTTAAAGTGGAGATTATCATTTTTTTGTTTCATCAAAATATACAACATACCTACAAAAATTTATATGAAATCGCGTATATTACACGTTAAAGTTTTAAAGTAATCTGAGTATGTAGGCTATAGTGAATTATGAGTCTAGTTTTGAGTTATTTGTTATTTTTAGAAAATCCCACTGAATAAAAAGCAAATTGTTACCGACATAAAATCAACCGAAAAATCCTTTGAGGGCTTCTTGTTAGTTTCGCATCTGATCTGCTTGCTTTTTAAGGATTGCCAGTTTGTACGGATTTTGTGCTATTTCCAGTACATCTTTATGTTATAATTGATAAGTTATATGTTATATTGTATGCGTAAATGAACATGTATCTAAAATAATGTTTCATGGTTTACAAATATAAAATCGGTAGTATATAATGTAGCTTCTCTCGAATAAAAAATACAATGTAAAATTCAATCAAATGATTACATTTTTAGTAAAACATAATCGTACAGTACACAAGTTTACTAAACTTTTAGCTATATATGTATTCTAAGATTATGGTTGAATAACATTTTACATTAAATAATTTATACTTTTATAAATTTTCCGTAATCTTTTTCCCGCATAAAAACATTACGTCCATTTTAATAATTATAAACATATTTTTAATAATAACAATATCATCTACCTCAAAAAAAATATATTTTCCGACTGCAATAAACTCTTATATAAATATTCTTTCCACAGAAAAACAGCTTTAAATCGATAGTCAATTTGGTTTAGCCCTCGTCATCAATATATACAGGACTAAAAAGAAAATATTCAAATACATAATTGGTAAAACTTCGGCCAATGACTGGGCATGTCAAACCATGTTCGAAATATTCAACACGGCAATTTATTTTGGTACCAAATGGAAAATTTTCAAGAAATCTACAGTTCATGCCATGGATATTCATAATATTCAATATAGAATTTTAAATATTTTGATTTTTTTAGTATACTTAAATGTTAATGTTAAAGCAATCATTAATTTTAATCATCCTGAGCCGTGTGAGTATTTTTGCTCACGGCTCAGACGACAGTTGGCCGCCTGTATAGTTGCACTGTACTACTGTCTCGTTTGTGGAACCGTCCAGAACTTTCCGGCGGGTATATAAACGGCCACCCGCCGAAGCCTCACTCTCCTTTCGCTGTGCTTGGTTCGTGTTGTCGTCCAAGAAGAAATGTTGTTGCGAGTTTATGAAATTTTGAAGAGAGAAGACAACACCAGCGTCATGGAGCATTAAATTATTAAGACACCAAATGCCAGGTAAACTTTTTAATGTAGGGAAAAATACAATAATTTTGTTTCGCTGTAGGAGCTCCCTCGTTGCACAGCCTGCTTGGTGTCTTCCAGCAGGCCAGATTTAGATCGATAAATCAATATTTGTTGTGTCCTCTGTTATTAAAATATAGATTAAATGTAAATTTGTAAGTTGTCAAGATTGTTCCGTGTTAATTTTGTATCTAGATCTTTACTTAAATCGTTGTATGCAAGTGTGAATTCATGCAAATATTTTGTCGCGACATGAAACCTCCAATTCTTGTTGCCAACAGGAACACATGTCCCCTAAGTATTTTAGGTTAAGTTTTAAAGAGTTATTTACTGAGTATTTATTCACTGTTTAGTAGTTTGTTGTCCTTTTAAATGATTTTATGGTAGTATTGAGTAATTTCAGAAATCCACGGACTAGGCCTAGCCTGACTTTTGAGTATGGCATACATATCTGTTCCAAGAAAGTAAAATCAAAGAACTGTATTTCATTTTATGTATTTATAGGCTATTGTGTATTTTGATGACATAAAGCTGATTTAGATGCCAAGTTATATAATTATTTAAAGGCTACCAGCATTGTCAATTGCAGTCAACTAGGACTGAATTCCTACTGCAAACATTTTAAACATTTTGTGCTCTCAGTAGGCTAGTAAAATGTCATTTTGAGAAGTGAGCAGTAACTGAAATCCCCAGCCTTTAACAGAAAATTAAATTATCAGAGAGGTTAGGTGTTTCCAAAAACAAGCTTGGTTATATTATAAATTTGTGGGAACATATTTTTAGAAGTTCTGTGCCTTGTTTAAAGGGTTCCTGTGTTCCTGTCTTCCATGACCTCCTGACTGACCGACTTAAGATGTGAAGCCTCGTTCAACTTCAGTGGCTGACACCTACGGGGGTTTCACCAATGGCTCGTAGCTACCCGGACCGAACCAACCTAACCTCACCGCCAGCTACGGTTGATGTTCCTAACTGCTGCGTCCCATGGCTGCTGCGTTGAGGCCACCTACTGCTTCCGGTTACTCAGGTGCTATCAACTCTTTTATTTTATATGCTGCAAGAAATACCAGCCCAGAAGATTTATTAGCTAGACTGAGCTTTTCCAACCAACCACAGCCCTTTAAATTAGTCAATCTAGTAAATTCAAGTACAGCATAAAACCAGTATAAAATCAATAGTTTTTTGTCAACATTAAATTTCCTACCGCTGCGAGCCATAAAATTATGTCAGAAGCTACGGCCTACTATGGAAGCAATTATTTTAATGCTGTTTCCATGCATACATAGTATGCGTTGGAGTCTAAGTGTGATTTTATTTTTGTGTAGAGTATGTAAATGATATTTGTATTGATCTGTGATATGGTAGGTTAAGGTTAGGGTTAAATAAAGATCTTTGGTCTATAGACATATTTCGGCATTTTGTTCAAAATTCTAATTCGGCCCACACCAGAGCTAAATTATGTTTTATAGGCCATATAGATTGCCACAATTATTAAATGTTTTATTTCAGTTTAATACTGCCCTTGCAAAAGCAAGTTAAATAAATGTCTTATTGTTGTTGAATATTTATTGTTATTTTATTGTGAATGTATTTTGTCAATTATTTAATTTTGTCCCTTGTTTATATGAATATCTTACCTCTTGCCCCCATTGATAATTTATTAATAATTAAGTGGGCTGGTCTTAATTCTATTCTAATAGTTCTTTTGTAATAATAATTTGAGCATAAAGGAAATTCTCTAGATAGCCTATAAATTTATCCGATCTTACTTGTTATTATCAGGCCTATATATATATTAAGACTGATGGTGATGTTTAACTTTGAATATTTATATTAATAAACCTCAGTTGTTGATTGACTTGTGTGTTTTTATTTTGTTGCCTTCAAATCTCAACTTAGAAACAGCAATATTTTATTTTAAAGTTTCACGGTAAACTTTGGTTATGGTAACCCAGACATGTTTCAAATGGTAGCAGAGCGTGGTTAATTTCAATTAAACAATTTAATTGCTGTTTTTATGAGGTTTGAAAGCAAATTTCAGGTCTAGGCAGGTCTTAGTCTTGTTGGATTTCTGCGGGAGACATTTGTTCCTGGATGGCAAACCACAATTATTTTGTGATGTTTAGTATTAATTGTTTTGTGTAATTAATTGTTTGAGATTATTTATTGCCTTGTTGTGTTAATATTGTGTTGGTAAAATATTTTATGTAGGCCAGGTGATGATAGGTGAACCCGTAGGTTTTGAGGTTAGGTTAGCGTAGGAACCCTGGCATGGTGTCGTGTTGGTCATTAGATTTTGTTGTATTATTTTGTTGTGGTGTAAAGGTCACTTGTGAGAAAAACTGTTAGGAAAATGAGTGCATTGAATCCAGATTTTTTGTTGAAGAAGGAACTTGTGTTTGAAGTTGCCTGTAGAGGAGAAACGCCTGCTGATAAAGTTGCAGATTTGAGAAAACAGCTTAGGGCATTATTGAGAGCGAATAAACCTTCAAATGTACCGGTGGAAGGTGATGCTAAACAGGAGTGGGAAATTTGTAGTGATTTGGCTGAGGAGTTATTTCTGACACTTAGTGACATAGGTGATACTGCGGATAGGAATTCAAATGCTGCTCTGCGTCTTAGGACTCGGCTCGAACATTTGGAGCGACGTCTAGTTGCAATTAATCCTATCGAGGCTGTTGGAGAAAAGAATGAAGCCACAGTCTCGATGTTGCTTCAACAAGTTAGGGAGGCGCTTCAAGTTATTATGGATCCACCTAAAGGAAATAATTCCTATGTTGCTCCCCAGTTCACTGATCCACCACCTCTATCAAATGAGTCATCTGTTGATTCAAAAGTTGAGCAGCCTTTGGAGCAATCCAAGGTCTCAACCGAGTCAGGTCCAGAAAAGGTTGTGTCGACTGTTAATGTAGTCCAGAAATCTTTAGAAGCCGAAAGAGTACCTGTCGCCTTGCCATCTGTTCAGTATAACCGACTCCCCAATCCTATTGGAAAAGAGTTAGAACAGATTCCTATAACAAATGGATTAGAAGTCCCTTCTTTACTCAAGTTTTTGAGCTGTCTGCTTAGGTTGAAGGAGCTTCCTGGAATGAACGATAATACCTTGCTTAGGTTAGTGTATCCCTATTGCAGGACTCCATTGAGTGAAAAGGTTACTTCTTGTCTAGATTCAGGTAGCTCTTTCGAGGAATTTCATCGAGGTGTTCTTGAGTTTTTTATCCCTGGTAGGTTGTTACAACAGCTACGTCAAGAAAAATTCTATCGCCTACAGGATCCTAGGGAGAGTTTGGCCTCTTTTGCGGCTGACTTAAAACATGTTGCCCGTTTGCTGCGAGTTGGTTTGAGTGAAGCCGAGATCGTGGATGTTATCTTGGGTGGCTTAACTAGGGAGGAACGTACTCGCCTGGTTTTCTCAAAGAAACCTACATTATTCGTGGAGTTAGATGAGTTGAGCATTGTGTCAAGGAGTGCAGCTTATACAGATAGTCTTAGAGCCCAGGGTAGCCAAGCTAGAACTCGGGGTGGAGATTTCCCTCCGAAGGTTATGGCTGTGCAAGAGGAGCCTCCAAGAGAAGCTAACAGACAGTTAAATGCTCGTACTTGTTATCGATGTGGAAGGCGAGGCCATGTTCAGAAGTTTTGTAGAACTCCTCCCAATGATAATAGAACTCGTGCTCGGAGTCAAGAACCAGTCAGTAGGCCTACTCCAAAAAACGGGATAGGCGAGGAGGCAAAGTAAAGCAAAATTTTCCTCCTCGCAAACGCCTCGGAAAATACAAACAAAATGATTTCGTAGGACAACTAGCACAGTTGGGAATTAATAGTCGACAGTCCAAATGCCCTTATATTCTGGTTAACTTTGGCAATATTCGTTGTGGTGCTCTTGTTGATTCTGGCTCAGCTAGAAGTTTGATATCTTGGGATCAGTATAGTAAATTGTTGAAAGAAAACCAAATCAGATCAACTGAGGCTGCCAACTTTCAATGTCTGACTGCATCTAGGGAAATTCTCCCCATAAATTTGGTGGTTAATTGCAGAATTAAGATTGAAGGATTTTCTTGGCCTTGGAAATTTCTGGTCTCTGAGAAATTAGGTGTAGATTGTATACTGGGTGCAGATTTTATAACCCATTGTGGCCTTATCCTTGATTTAAATGGGAAAAAAGGATTTTTCACCTTTAATCGTCGTGTTGTGGTGCAATTAACCGGATCAGCAGATGAAGCTACTCAAGCTCGGGAGATAATTTGTGAAGAAGAGAAAGAATCTAAAACTGATCCATTTGGTCATTTGGAAGGTGAAAAGAAAAGAGTTCTGTCACTGTTGTGTGATAAATACCCTGATGTCCTCACTAGTAAGTTGGGATTAACGAATGTCCTCGAATATACCATCCGATTGACTGATAATAAGGTTGTCCGTTCGCATCCATATCGGTTTGCTCCCCCAAAGATGGAATTGTTACGACAGAAGGTGGACGAGTTACTGAAGCAAGGAGTCATCGAACCTTCGACATCGAGCTATGCCTCTCCGGCTTTCCTTGTGCCTAAGCCTGGTGGGAAATCCAGAATGGTGATAGATTTTCGAAAGGTGAATGCCTGCATTGAAATAGACTCTGTGCCTCTTCCAGATTTGCATAGTGCTTTTGATTGGTTTAGTAAGGCTCGCTATTTCACCATATTCGATTTGAATTCGGCATATCACCAGATCCCTTTGGCCAAAGAATCTAGACCTATCACCAGTTTCTGTGTCCCTTGGAATTTATTTCAGTATACCAGGGTACCAATGGGCTTAGCTGTTGGAGCGCAAGCACTCACACGTCTCCTTGATACCATCTTTCATGATTTGAAATTTAAGTTTCTATTCAATTATCTGGATGACCTTCTGGTCTATAGTGAGACTTGGGAGGAGCATATGGAACATTTAGAGGAAGTGTTAAAGAGACTTAGGAAGGCTGGATTAACCGTCAATCCTGAGAAAGTGCATTTTGCGCGGGAAGAAATTTCCTTTCTAGGCCATCTGGTTTCCGCTAAGGGGATCCGTATTGATCCAGATCGCACTCAAGGAATACGAGATTTTCCCCCTCCCCGAGACGCTAAAGGAGTTGCTAGATTTCTGGGCATGATTGGCTTTTATAGGAAGTTTATTCCCAAGGTGGCTGAGTTGTCTGTACCCCTAAACATTCTTAGGAAAAAGGGAGTAAAATTTGTCTGGGGTGAGGAACAGCAGGCAGCATTTTTAGCGCTGAAAGAAGCCATAATGTCACCGCCCGTTCTGAAAGTCCCCGATTTCTCGAAGCCTTTCATTTTGCAAACTGATGCATCGTCCCACGCGCTCGGAGCAGTATTACAACAAGAAGTAGATGGTACTAGACAGCCCGTTGCCTTTGCATCCAGAACACTGTCGCCTCAGGAGAAGAAAGCTTCCTCGATTTATGAGTTGGAGTGTTTAGCTGTTGTTTTTGCAGTAGATAAATTTAGGCGTTATCTAGAGCATGCAGAGTTTCTTTTGGAGACTGACAATCAGGCCCTCTCGTGGTTATTAGCACATCCTCGACAACTAGGGAAAATAGGAAGATGGGTAGTCAAGATATCAGCTTTGAAGTTTAAAGTCCAGCATATTCCTTCAACTCAAAATTTGGTGGCCGACGCCTTATCTCGAATGTTCAATCCAGATCAAGATAAAGACCCGACGCCAGAAGTTTCATGTAATATGTTGCTCTCGGAATTTCCACTGGCTTTCACTGACTTGCGAAAGCACCAGTTGGAGGATCCTGAACTTGCAGATGTTTTGACCAGGCTCGAGGTTGGAGAAGAGATTCCACCTTATTTAATATCTAATGGAGTCCTTTGCTGTCGTCCTCAACGCGGCGACAGAAGCCCCAAGGTGGTGTTACCCAGTTTGCTAATACCGATGGTATTTTCTTATTTTCATCAGTCACCTGTAGGAGGCCATCTGGGTATATTGAAAACCATCTCAAAAATCCGTCAGGAGTACATCTGGAAAGAGATGGATCGAGATATCGCCAATAGAGTGAAAAGTTGTAATCTCTGTTCCTTGAGCAAACCTGCTCAAAACACCAAGTTAGGTTTGCTGGCGTCTGAGGTTGCAGAACGGCCAATGGAGAAGTTATTTATGGATTATGTTGGGCCCTTTCCTCGAAGTAAGAATTCCGGCAATACTACCCTTTTGGTTGTGGTGTGTGCTTTTACTAAATTTGTCTGGTTGTTTCCACTCCGGAAAGCTACTGCCCAACTCACTGTGGAGGCCTTACAAACTAGATTATTCCAGCATTTTGGACAGCCTGTGAAAATAGTGACGGACAATGGTTCACAGTTTACATCCCATCTGTTCAAGAGGATGTGTTTTGGTTTGGGTATTCAGCATGTGACTACATCGCCATATTATCCTAAGCCCTCTCACGCCGAAAGATTCAATAGGAACCTGCGTTCAGCGTTGATAGCATATCACGCTGAAAAACAAGACACATGGGATCAGAATCTTAGGTGGTTGCAACAGGCGTTTAATACGGCACTTCATGAAGGACATAGGGCTGTTCCTTTTGAATTGATGTTTGGTTTTAAACCCAACAATCCTCTGTCAAATATCTGGAAAATCAATGATTTATTGCCCTCTTCACCTAACAGTGATATTAAGGCAGTCTGGTCTGCGGCTTGGCGTAACTTGAAGAAATCTCAGGAGAGAGTTCGTCAAAGATATAATAAGGGACGGATTAACAATCCATTTAAGGTTGGACAGTTAGTTTATTGTTTGGCCCATCCTCTTAGCTCAGCGGTAGATAAACGTGCCGGAAAACTGTGCTATAGATGGAGTGGCCCTCTGAAAATTTCTCGATTTTTGTCTCCTGTTACTGCAATGTTGGTTGACCCCAAGACAGGAAACAAGTTTAGGAAGGCCCATATTTCACATCTGAAAGAATATAAAGGGGCTCAAGATATTGTTCCTGAGCGGCAAGTTACTGATGGGGTTGGGATACGAGAGGACTGATCACCCTCTTGACCTTGATTCCCTGGATGTCTTACTCTTTGTCACTCTTTAGAAAACATATCCATCTGTCAGCGCTGACACATCCAACTATCCTCTAAAAAAATTGAGTAGGCATCGATTTGACGTCGCTCTGAACAATTTTTTGGGCTAAGGAGCCCTTTTAGAGGGGGAGGTTGAGCCGTGTGAGTATTTTTGCTCACGGCTCAGACGACAGTTGGCCGCCTGTATAGTTGCACTGTACTACTGTCTCGTTTGTGGAACCGTCCAGAACTTTCCGGCGGGTATATAAACGGCCACCCGCCGAAGCCTCACTCTCCTTTCGCTGTGCTTGGTTCGTGTTGTCGTCCAAGAAGAAATGTTGTTGCGAGTTTATGAAATTTTGAAGAGAGAAGACAACACCAGCGTCATGGAGCATTAAATTATTAAGACACCAAATGCCAGGTAAACTTTTTAATGTAGGGAAAAATACAATAATTTTGTTTCGCTGTAGGAGCTCCCTCGTTGCACAGCCTGCTTGGTGTCTTCCAGCAGGCCAGATTTAGATCGATAAATCAATATTTGTTGTGTCCTCTGTTATTAAAATATAGATTAAATGTAAATTTGTAAGTTGTCAAGATTGTTCCGTGTTAATTTTGTATCTAGATCTTTACTTAAATCGTTGTATGCAAGTGTGAATTCATGCAAATATTTTGTCGCGACATGAAACCTCCAATTCTTGTTGCCAACAGGAACACATGTCCCCTAAGTATTTTAGGTTAAGTTTTAAAGAGTTATTTACTGAGTATTTATTCACTGTTTAGTAGTTTGTTGTCCTTTTAAATGATTTTATGGTAGTATTGAGTAATTTCAGAAATCCACGGACTAGGCCTAGCCTGACTTTTGAGTATGGCATACATATCTGTTCCAAGAAAGTAAAATCAAAGAACTGTATTTCATTTTATGTATTTATAGGCTATTGTGTATTTTGATGACATAAAGCTGATTTAGATGCCAAGTTATATAATTATTTAAAGGCTACCAGCATTGTCAATTGCAGTCAACTAGGACTGAATTCCTACTGCAAACATTTTAAACATTTTGTGCTCTCAGTAGGCTAGTAAAATGTCATTTTGAGAAGTGAGCAGTAACTGAAATCCCCAGCCTTTAACAGAAAATTAAATTATCAGAGAGGTTAGGTGTTTCCAAAAACAAGCTTGGTTATATTATAAATTTGTGGGAACATATTTTTAGAAGTTCTGTGCCTTGTTTAAAGGGTTCCTGTGTTCCTGTCTTCCATGACCTCCTGACTGACCGACTTAAGATGTGAAGCCTCGTTCAACTTCAGTGGCTGACACCTACGGGGGTTTCACCAATGGCTCGTAGCTACCCGGACCGAACCAACCTAACCTCACCGCCAGCTACGGTTGATGTTCCTAACTGCTGCGTCCCATGGCTGCTGCGTTGAGGCCACCTACTGCTTCCGGTTACTCAGGTGCTATCAACTCTTTTATTTTATATGCTGCAAGAAATACCAGCCCAGAAGATTTATTAGCTAGACTGAGCTTTTCCAACCAACCACAGCCCTTTAAATTAGTCAATCTAGTAAATTCAAGTACAGCATAAAACCAGTATAAAATCAATAGTTTTTTGTCAACATTAAATTTCCTACCGCTGCGAGCCATAAAATTATGTCAGAAGCTACGGCCTACTATGGAAGCAATTATTTTAATGCTGTTTCCATGCATACATAGTATGCGTTGGAGTCTAAGTGTGATTTTATTTTTGTGTAGAGTATGTAAATGATATTTGTATTGATCTGTGATATGGTAGGTTAAGGTTAGGGTTAAATAAAGATCTTTGGTCTATAGACATATTTCGGCATTTTGTTCAAAATTCTAATTCGGCCCACACCAGAGCTAAATTATGTTTTATAGGCCATATAGATTGCCACAATTATTAAATGTTTTATTTCAGTTTAATACTGCCCTTGCAAAAGCAAGTTAAATAAATGTCTTATTGTTGTTGAATATTTATTGTTATTTTATTGTGAATGTATTTTGTCAATTATTTAATTTTGTCCCTTGTTTATATGAATATCTTACCTCTTGCCCCCATTGATAATTTATTAATAATTAAGTGGGCTGGTCTTAATTCTATTCTAATAGTTCTTTTGTAATAATAATTTGAGCATAAAGGAAATTCTCTAGATAGCCTATAAATTTATCCGATCTTACTTGTTATTATCAGGCCTATATATATATTAAGACTGATGGTGATGTTTAACTTTGAATATTTATATTAATAAACCTCAGTTGTTGATTGACTTGTGTGTTTTTATTTTGTTGCCTTCAAATCTCAACTTAGAAACAGCAATATTTTATTTTAAAGTTTCACGGTAAACTTTGGTTATGGTAACCCAGACATGTTTCAATCCAAACGAAAGTTATAATATGTAAGTTATACTATTCGGTTAATGCAACTCTTAAATTTAAAATCCTTACATGTGCCTTAACATTAAAATGTGACAAATCAAAACACTTTTACATATTTGTATTTGTATGACCGTGGCCGTAAAATCATGTGTTGAAATAAATTTTTTTTCACCTCAAAACTTAAAAAGGTATTTATTCGTCTAAGCCACTTTGAAACTAAATAGCATTGCAAATTTAATCAATTTCTATTTTATAAAATATTTATCATGTTATATCTAATGTTACAAACTCAGTGTCTTATCACAAACTACTAGTGTAAATATGTCTTGAGGAAACTACTAGTGTAAATGTTTTGTAATATGTATTGTAAAAAGAAAAAAATAGCGTGCGGATAATTAGTTGTTCCTTGATGAAGAAGAAGGAAATGAAAGGGTTTATTTGAAACTTCCGAGCTCAGAGGGGATTCTCTAATTAAGTTATAGTGTAGAGCTTTCAGCTTAGACGTGACTGTTCTTTCATCACCAGAATCTTTCTGATTCAAAAATAGGAATTATAGCCAAAAAAATATAAAAAAAATATTCATTTTGTAATAGTCACGACGACTAGTGAAAAATATTATAACAATTAGGATAATTTTTTTCGTAAAAAACTGTTTCGCATGTTCAATATATTTTGTACAGTTTTAAATTATGCGATTGATCAATATTGACTTAGTGTTAACTCGAATTAACAATATCACCTTCTCTGCATGTAACTGCTTATATAGTTTTGAGTTAGTCGATTATTACTAAAAGAGGTTAATTAACCATAAAACTGTTTCAGCTTCTACAGTTTTCAAAATTTGGCTTTGTTTCCGGTATCGCTTGTATGACTTCCAACAAGACTGATTTCCAACCTCTAACACAGGCGGCAACAGCTGTACGCACATTTGGACCCAGTCTACTGTTAACACCACCGTTTTTTGGACCAAATGTGCTTTCATTTTCATGGTTTAGCGCTTCGAGAAGTGACTGTGTTTGTCGAATTGGGAAAAAAGTTATAATTTTTTTTCTTAGAGAATTTCCCCTAGAAGAAGCTATTACCGTAGGTATCATGGTAAGACCTAAGCTCGGGACCACTATAACTTTTCGTTTTGGGGCCCCCAGAAGCAAAAAACACTATTCGTTCGAATATATATATATATATATGTGTGTGTGTGTGTGTGTGTGTGTGTGTGTGTGTGTGTGTGTGTGTGTGTGTGTGTGTGTGTGTCTGTTAACACGATAGCGGCCGAAAAAATGGTCCGATCTTTATGAAATTTGGTACGGACATGTAAAGTGGTAATCAATTGGACGAGTTCGTGAACCAGCCCGATCGGACCACCGGAAGGGGAGTAAAGGGGGATAAACCCCCCAAAAATGAGTTTTTTGAGTTTTTTACATAGAAAAATAAAATTTATTTTGTGGGCACCATTGAATTCAGCTAAAAAAAAACAAAAAACTTTGTATTTTGAAACTGCTCTATGTCCATTGGTTACCGAGACATTGAAAGTGGTAAACACAGTACGTTGTCCCAATGTTAACCTTATGGGAAATAAGTAAAATCCTATATCTCGCTTATTTCTCAACATATCTCAATAAAACTTGGTAAATAACTTCTTCTAGTTCAGATCTACTAAATATTGAATTAAAACCACCCAGTTTTAATATACCTGTAGTTTTAAATACACCTGCATACTCATTCCCCACGTTATTCTTAAGGAGCTTACAAAAACATATCAAATCTCGCTATGTTGAATTGAAATATGTTTTGCATTTGAAATTCGCTGAGTATGCAGGTCTGCTGCAACGGGGGTATTTATGTGTATTTTTAGGCGATTTCTAAGAGTATCGATTGATGACATTACTTTCCATAACATATTCCCGGAAAGATCGTAAGTTATTATTGCACTAATACACCACCATACAAATGAATATTTGCGTTAAGGTATTTGGGGGGTTTATAGTGGTTCTTTAAAAGCATTTCGATATGTGACGTAAAATAATGGTAAGAAGAATTTTACTCAGAACTTCCCGGGTTGGTTGTAGACCTAACGTGGATTCGAGCCCAGTCACTAACATAAGTTCCTCATTAACCTGATACCGTACGTCACTTAGATCTTTCACCAAAGTTTACAATGGGGCAGCACCTTTATGTGATGGCCGGGGGGAGGTTGGGGATTGAAACTATGCATATTCGTGGGGGATGGCATACATTAAAGGCATAAATTAGTGTGTTAAAACTAAAAAATATATGGCTTAGATGAATTGTAAAACAAATCTAACATGTTGTTGTTTAACATGCAACAATAAACAATTAGGTAGATTACTCCATAACATAAAACAACCGACCAAGAACAACCAAATTGAATTAAATGTAAAGTTCCATAGCCAAAATTGTATATAAGTGATTTCCATAGTTAAATCCAACAAAGCCATTATATACATCTATATAAGAGATTTTTGCAATTTAAATATGTCTAAAAAACCTTGCAATGCAGTTTTTGAATGCGCTAAAATTTCTTTAAAAAGGGGTCGAATAAAGTAATTGTTAGTAAATATAGTCAATAAAGATAATTTTTCACATAGTATTGCAAAGATATAAAACAATGTTTTATTTGAACCACAAAGGATTTTGCTTCAGAAAACAAGGCAGGTTATATTAAAACGCTTTCGTGCCACGTGCGTTTAATCAAACAAGCTTCTATGAAAGCCTCATGGCTATGAATGGGTCATGTTGACGTACTAACTTTTACTTGGAAAGCTTTGTGGTAGGTGATATCACTACCTTAGACTGATGAGAATTTCGTCTCTGAAAATATACTTACATTCAAAATATATCAAGCATTCCAAATAAATAAAATTGTATTTTATTCGATTTTGAAAGGCCGCTGACGTACATTTGCCGTTTTATAACACCATATCTGGGTTCTTCTATCCGTTGAAATATCCTTAATTTTCAAAACTAATCTATTAATTTTCTATGAAGTCTTGAATTCAAAATAGAATGTAGTTTTTCAAGTAAAGCCTTCAAAGATAGCTGTATAGCTTGTATAGACAAGTAGTACAGTAAGGCCGATTCACCAACGATGAGAGGTATGAGAGGTATGATCCGTGACGTCATCAGTTGTGACGTAGCTGTGGAGTGCAAAGTCCAAGGTCATCGCTGACGTATGAGTGCAAAGTCCAAGGTCATCGCTGACGTATGAGCGCAAAGTCCAAGGTCATCGCTACGTCATTATCTCTCGCGCGCGCCACGAGTGCAAAGTCCAAGGTCATCGCTACGTCATTATTTCTCGCGCGCGCCACGAGCGCAAAGTCCAAGGTCATCGCTACGTCATTATTTCTCGCGCGCGCCACCACCGTTGCGCCGTTCGCTCGGCTCGAGCGCGCCGGTTCCTACTAGATTCTGCCGCCCTGATACTTCGGAAGAATAAAAAACGGAATAATTCGATATTCGATTGTCGATTTCGATGACCAGTTCCGTCCCAAATCAGAACATTTGACCCAACACCGTAACAAGTCCACACTTATAAAAAATAAAATAATTAAATAAATTGCATTTTTTATACCCTAAGCCTCTTAGCCTCTTTAACATATATATCCTGACAGACCTTGACAAAAAAATCAATTTATAACGCTTTAAAACATAATTAACATTTCTTACGGGTAATTTTATCTCCCTCAAACGTCCAACAATCCTCTAGATTAACTTTAATTCCTATAGTATCACCGATATTATCCAAAACATCCAACTCACCAATGTCCATTAAAACATCAAACACAAACTCGTCACTCCCTAAAATTCTAACTGACTTCGGATCATTGGGGTCAAATTTAGTTCCATCAGCTATAATAACCTCCCCGATCGACTTGGAAATAGCAGCCTCGTGAATCGCATGCAATTCTTTTAAATACTCTTCATCCACAAGGTTCTTTTTACCCACTTCTTCCGGACGCCTTCTTATTAACTTACGTTCAAAACATGTTGTTGGATTCGTCCGCAAGTACAAGGTAATATCTTTAACACCGCCCTCATCAAATGCAGTCTTACGCGGATCGACATACTTATTACTTAGATCCGTTAAAATTTGAACCTCAGCGGGCGTCATAAACTTTTTGTAATGTTCATTAAAAACATGTCTTACAGTGAACGCAGAGCGCTCTTTAATCACGATATAACCCTTCTTCGCATATTCAACGGCTCTCTTATCGCACTCCGTCATATACATTAACGCGTTAGCTTGAAAAGTGAAGGCCAATCTATCGATATCTTTATACAAGAGGTCTAATAAATTCGTACCGTGAAAATTCCGCCATGCGCCGACTGGCTCTTGTATGTGGACGGTTTTAAACCCTAGGTTTTTAAACCGATCAAACAAGCCTGTGGCAAAAGTAGTTTTACCCGCACCGATATTTCCTTCCAGAGTAATAATCATGTTATGAGACTCCATTTTATTCATCTATATAGTATATCAATTAAATTCCAACCGAGTTTTTTATTAAACCGATTTGCAGAAATATATTTCAGACGTAAAAAAATAAAAAAAATAAATTAAATAATTAAAATCATCGTATGTAATTAAAAATTCATTACACACCGGTCGAACCGAATCCATTACTTCCGCGTTCCGTATTCCGCATATCGATTCCACCGTCTACCGGCACATCGTTTCTATAAACCTCCAATATTAACTGAGCGATTCGATCACCTCTTTTAACGATGAAATCGTCATCCGAATGGTTAAACAACAACACACGCAAATCGCCTGTATAATCAAAGTCTATCACGCCGGCGCCCACGTCGATGAAATGCTTAGCAGCTAAGCCACTTCGAGGTGCTACTCTACCGTAACATCCGCGGGGAAATTGAAAAGACAAGTCCGTCTTTATCAACTGTTTACCGCGACCGGGTACTACATAGTCATAAGCGCTTTTCAAATCGCAACCGGCCGCGTCCGGTGAACCTCTGACGGGTGGTGAGGCGAACTCTGACAATTTGAAATATTTAAAAGTGACAGACTCCATTTTTGTTACCTATATATTACATTCGCTTATATTGGCACTACATAAATTATTAAGCTGTTGTGCAAAAATACATTTCAGGAACGAGAAAAAAAATTAAATCATAAATAAAATAACAAGTATAATCAAATAATATTCAATCTCTCACAAACTTGATATCGTGTTTAAACTTATCATTCAACAATGGGATCTTTCCATGGTACACCACATACAACGGTTGGTCCGATTTCAATAGCGCGTTTATATTTTTCGTAGTCATTCTCTCGTTCCAACTCTCGGGTAGTTGAAACCGCACATCATCACATGTAACCAAAACTCTAAGACCATAAGCATAATGAATTCTTTCTATGCTATTGACCAAATATTTTTATCGATTTCTAAATCACTTATCTTCGCGAAAGAATTACCATTCACTTCGTCGAGGATATCTTTATAATAATCCTTTTCCATTTCCATTTTTCTTCGTCTATATATAAAAATATATTTTCATAGTCAAATAAAAAAATGAGAGCGTTTCAAAAGATGTAATAAATCATCGCTTTTGACGAAAACTAATTCATATTTAATTCCGACTCATCGACTAGTTTTAAATAAATGATATAATCGGGCAGAGCGTTTTGCAGGGGAACGTAGTTTTCATCCGTCAGATAAATGTTGATTTCTCTTATCGTCTGCGTGTTAGGTTTGAGCGGTATGTAATTTAAAACGGACGGTTTCTCGTAAATTTTATCTCTGTGTTCTCGCGGACTCGAGTGATACAACAACGAGGAGAAATCGTGTCTGTGCCGATGCTCCGCGTGATTGACATACGAATGTTCGACTAAATCGCAATGCACTTCGATCATGTGGAACGGTCTGATTTGTAATTTACTTTCCTCCTCATATATTGATAAAATCTTGTTCGCTGTAAACTGTAATTCGAATAAGGTTTCATCTTTTTTCAATTCATCGAATCCGAGAAACCGTCGCAGCTCGTTGTTTATATGGAACTTGACTGGAGATTTTATACATATCTTAGACTGTGGGTCTCGAAAAATCTTAAACTTTTCCACATCTATCGCCGGTGTAAACTTATTAATCCTCATGAATTCCCTGATTTCTCTCTGCATGGTTTTCAAATCCCAAAACTCCGCATCAAAAGTTAGTGTAGGATGACCCTCCCCCACAGCAAAAGTAATTGAAGCCTCCTCGTTCAAGTTATAAAAATAGTTATGAAATGAAAACCCCGTGAGCGCTAGATAATAACGCACGTCCTCTTTCAAGTGTATGGGGTTTTCGAGCTTCAATCGCAAATGCGGACTCTGACCCGTCAATCTGAAATACACCATTTCTCTATATATACTTTTTTAAATTGCGGTTAAGATTATTTATTAAGAGCGAGGGAGAAAAAAAATAAAATTATTCGAACCATCTCAAAAATATGTATTTATCGTTTTGTAAAGCGCGTTCTATCGTATTGAAATCCTGTCCTCTGGAAAAACGTCGCAATACCTCCAAACATAAATGACCGCATATCGGAGGATCGTCATAATTTTGATATCTCATATGATTATAAAAAATACCTTTAGTCATGTTTAGATATTTCTCCAATTCTAAAGGTGGAGGCGCCTCACCGAACGAATCGAAATATGTGACATAATTACCTTTTTTCGTATAACAAGTCCAATGCGTGCCGCCCGACTCCAGATCACCTAGATTAATAATAGCACACTCGTTTTTGCGCGGCTTGTCGGGTAAACACTCTCGCATAAAAACACCACGGAAATTGTTGATTTTCAACTTGTTGGCCCATGTCTCCAGTTCGGACATGGTCAGCGGAACTAGTTTTTTTTATCCTCTCTAATATCTTTAAGAGTCTTATGCAATTTTCTGCTTACACGTTTCTCCAGACCGGCTCCGGTTTTATCTTTATTAATCAATTCGTCCAGTTCATTGTCTATTAAATTTTTCAACCACGGCACGAAATCATTCTTCAACACAGGCGCCACTTTATTCTTTATCAAAGGTGAGGCGAATTTCTTAAAATACGGAATATTGTTTTCAGCCAGTTCTAAAACTTCCTTCAGAAGACCTCCATCGATCATTTCCTTCAACTGCGAATAATCAAAAATCAACCGTGTCCCTCTATTGTTTTTCAACGCTTTTTCCACTTGTTTGTTTTGATCACCATCGAGTGACACTTCGGTATTACCATTTTTTAATTGATCTTTTGTTAAAGTAAGCACTGCGCGTTTAAGCTTCTTATGAGCTATTCGCAGCTTATTCAGTTGACCTTTGGTCAAATTTATTTTCCTCTTGTGATTCCCCATTATCTATGTATAAAAATTAATATTTTGAATTCATATAAAAAATTAAAACTTGCCAAATGATTGATATTTTTTTCTATCGAACGAAAATTTAATTTCATTAATATAAGAGATGAATTCTTACTGTCGCACGTGTAAAACACAGACCGCGTCAGAGAACATGAAAATTGTGAAAACGAAAAATAAAAGATGGTCGGCGAGTTCCGATTGCGCGGTCTGCGGCGGCGTTAAAAACTCGTTTATCAAAGAGCCGCCCGAAGTGGTGGAGGCGAAAGAACTGCACAAACCGGTAGTGAAAAAATTTATAAAACGCAGGATAATCATGAAAGGTCTGGATAATCTGTGGGCCGCGGATCTGCTCATCATGAAACAATTCGCCAGAGAGAACAACTGGTACAAATACATCTTAAACGTGATAGACTGTTTTAGCAAATTCGTCTGGTCCGAACCGTTGAAGAAAAAAGACGGCGCGGTAGTGACGGCCGCTTTTGAGAGGATAATAGAGAGAGCGAAAAAGGACGGTCACACTACGCCCGAACTGCTGCACACGGATAAGGGGACAGAGTTTAAAAATAAACCTTTTAACGACATGCTCAAAAAACACGGCATAAAAATGTACCATACGGAGAGCGAGGAAAAGTCGGCGATAATCGAGAGATACCACAGGACGTTAAACGATAAATTCAGAGTCAAATTCCAAGTGAGAAACTCGCACAAATGGTACGACGTCTTACAAGAACTCACCGACGAATACAACAAACACGATTACCACAGCACGATAAAATGCGTCCGGCCGATGTCAATAAGAGCAACGAGTCCGATCTGTTGAAAATGTATCAGGAGCTCGAAAGTGAAGTGCCGCGTAAAAAACCGAAATTCGACGTCGGAGACAGAGTCCGTATAACGGCGAGTAAAGTCGTATTTAGAAATAAATATAAACAAAACTGGACTAGCGAAATTTTTGTGATCGCGCAAGTTTTAAACACCAAACCCGTCACGTACAAAATCGAGGCTCTAGACGGTGAAGAAGTGATCGGTGGTTTTTACGAGAGGGAACTGCAAAAGACGGAGTTTTGATTATTTAAAAAAACACTTAAAAATATAGACCCCTTAAAACTACAGGTAATTGTTTATTTTTAGACCCGTGGTTTTGTAATATAAGCCTTACTAAGCTTTTATCGCTCGAAAAGGGTTGGGACACAAATCGTGTCCCACCCTGTTTTAGGAGGTCCCACCCCCTAAAACGGGGTGGGACCCAAATCGGGTCCCACCTAAATCAGTCCAAAAATGTTGATTTTTCATTAGCTTTCAAACCCGTCTGCTGTAGATGGTTTAATTTTTCATTACCACCTTACCCCACCTGCACGTCCTAATTTGGGGCTGTTATTCAAAATATCAACTTATCCTAGTTTAGGACTTAACGCATCCTAATTTAGGACCGTTATTTATAATATCAACTTATCCTAATTTAGGACTTAACCGTAAAAGCAAATGTATAAAAATTCACGATGACGATTTCGACCTGATTAACCTCGTTAAAAAAACCTTGTCGGAAGTGATGTTGTGGTGAAATAAATACGTTTCCGATCGTACGAACTATATAATTTATTTTTTTTATTTTTTCGATCGTAATAAAACATTAACGTTCGATCGGTTGTTTTTTCTATAGTAGGTACGAAATGAATAACAATAATAATATGGATATTGCGAGTGATGAGATTTCCGACGAAAGTTCTTCATCGTCTTATAATTCTGATGTGTCCAACACAGATGAGGATTACATGGACGATATCGCGAGTAAATTCATTTTTAAAAATCAAAAGGTTACAGTGATTTTCGATGATGACGATAACTCGTGGTTTAATGGTAAAGATGTGGCTGAAATATTAGGATATTCCAATCTGAAGAAGGTCTTACAAACGCACGTTAACGATCGTTATAAGAGAAATCTGGCCGATTTAGTTGGGCCCCAATTTGGGTCCCAACCTATTTCGCACCATAAAGGCTTAGAAGTATACATATCCGAGCCCGGATTATACGAATTAATATTTTCATCGAGGTTACCATCGGCGAATGACTTTAAACGTTGGGTCTTCGAAGACGTTTTGCCTTCCATCCGTAAATACGGTGAGTACAAACTCAAAAATAAAATTGTAACGCTCATGGAATCGATCGATCGTATGGAAAATGAAAATCGTCGTTTAAACAATACGATACAAAACATGAAACCTAAAGTAGCTTGTATGCCTCAAAAATCGAACCTAAGACACGTCTTTGCCGTCTTTAAACGATATTCTTATGCAGACGGTATTTATACATACTACTGTGTAAGAACTGAAGATCGGTATTTTTCTACGGTTTATAAAAAGAAAATCGATGAAGGTTATTTACTTTTGTTTTACAAAGATGAAGTGCCGAACAGTATAAACGTTTTGAACTGTGTAAAAGATATCATGAGATACCGCAATATATCCTATAAATCACGCAATAATGTTGTAATCACGCCGTATAATTTCATAGAATTAGTAGAAGAATTCTTCAAAGATTTGAGAAAATAAATAGTAAACATTTTCCCATCCTAATAAATTCTTATTTCTCGTAATTTATTTTATTTCTTTTCTTAACCGGTGCATTATTTTTTCCTCATAGAGAGTGATGGATATCGTCCCGTATTACGAAGAGAAGATCGAAGATAACCTTCTACCCCGACCATTACGTTGTCTGATAGTAGGCTCCTCGGGCTGTGGAAAAACAAACTTGTTGTTGAATTTTATTTATAATCCGCGCGGTCTCGTGTTTAGAAATTTATATGTGTTCAGTAAGTCTATAGAGCAGCCGGCTTATGTAGAATTACGCGAAAAGTACATAGATGCTGAAAACAAGTTGAATAAGAAGATAGCATACTTTTTTAGCAATTGCGAAGATTTACCCCCACTGGACGAGTGCAAGAAAAACTCCCTCGTGGTGTTCGACGACTGTCTGATGGAAAAACAAGAAGCGATAAAAGACTACTTCATCAGAGGTAGACATAAAAAACTGTCCTGCGTCTACCTCAGTCAGAGCTACGGTAAAGTCGACATGCAAGTGATACGGAACAACGTCAACCTGCTATGCGTCTTCAAACAAAACAAACACTACACGAAACGTATTTATGACGATTTCGTAGGATCGGACATGACGATTGATGAATTCGAAAAGATGTGTCAAAAGTGTTGGAGCGAACCGTTCGGATTTTTGACAATAAACACCGCTAAGAAAGCGCACAACGGAAAATACATGTTCAAGTTAAAAGACGAGTTAAACGATGTTATCGAACGATAATCGACGTGTATGCATCGTTTTTAATAAACGATTCATATACGTTATTTTATAAAAACCACGTGTACGCATCGTTTTTAATAAACGATTCATATACATAATATTTTATAAAAATAACGTGTATGCATCGTTTTTAGATTTTTATTCAAATTTATTTTTTTTCTTTATTTTTGAAAAGCGAAACTCTGAACCCGAAACCTATATATAGATAATATAATGAAGAGGAAAAGCGATGATAAGGAGATCATCGGCACGCTGGTGAAAAAACAGAAGATGGCCGATAAGATGTGGCCGGACGATGCCGACGTACGAATGGCTAAAAAATATGAAAAGTTACAAGAAAAATGGCTAGAAGACAGTAAGAAAAATCAGATACGCGAAGCTGAGGAAAGGAGAAAGCTTTTCAGTTCACACCCTGTGTTAGTAAATGCCAAACCGAAAGAACAATTGTTAGCGCCTCCTCCTCACCGTGAAAACAAACCGATTACCGTCGCGGAGGCTAAGAGGTTGGATAAATTGGAAGATCGATTAAAGAGTGAATTCGACACGTCTAGAAGAGCGGAAGTCGAAAAGGTTCGCGAACAAGAGAAGCTACACGAACCCGTAGTTAAAGCTATAAAAGAACAGACGGAAACTTTAAAGACAGAGAAAAAACCCCGTGTCATTTTGAGAAGACCCATCCCCACTGTCGGACAGTTCAGACCTAGAACGTCGAGCACACCCGGTAGACCTGTAGGTAAAGTGGACAAAACACTTGGTAGACCGGTAGATAAAGCGGACGAAACGATAACTCCAATCGAGGACCCAGACGTATTCGATGCGTCTACAGTTTTATCACCGGCGCAAACTTCGCAGGAATTACAGAATCGTTCTATCCGCGAATTCACCGAAAACGAGGAAATTGGTGATATCGCAAAGCAATACCTCTCGAACTGTAACGATATGAGTTTCGGCGTTTATTACGATTTCGCGAATAGCAAACTCGCGATCGGATCGCAAACCATATCCATCGAAAACGACGATATCATACTGGAGAGAACTATGGACAGATACGTAGGTACCGAGGGACTGTGGTCACTCTTGACTAGAGCGGAGATCCACGGTGTACAATCCACAGCCGCGGTCGGTACGACACCGAAGGAGAGACTCATAAGTATAGGCGCGTTCACTTCTCAGGACTTTGAAAAATATAAAGATATTTTAATCAAAACACACGCTCTACATCATAACAACGATCCCACCTCACCCAGACCCAAGGCGAGCGGTGGTTGGAAATGGAAGAATTTAATAAGTGACATATGGAAAGAACTCAAACAAAAGCCGTCTTCGTCCGGCAAAGGTCTACTCGTGGATACGAACAACCCCGTGGAATATAAATATATAGACGATTACGACGAGTTGTCGGAGAGAATAAAGTTTATACAAGCCGAGGAGGAAGCGGGAAATAATAATTTTAATAACGAAAAAATTGGGATCGTCAAGTTTATAAATAACGAGATCGAAAAACTGATCACTCGGCCGGAAGGTGCTAAACACATAAGACGATGTTTGTCAGCGTTAAAGGAAAATAATGTTAAAGGTGGTGAATTGTCGAATGGTGCGGATTTTAAGGTTCATGTGAATAAATTAGGTTTGGCATCGGATAGGAAGAAATATATGCGCATGTTCAGTAGGAGATGAATATTTTATTTATCCGACAATTTTAAAAGTATATTTTTTATTAAGTTTAAATCGTGTTTTTATTTTTTTTATTCGAAACTAAAAACTTAAAATCTAAATATAGATATGGAAAAGTATTACGAGGAAGCGTCTGATAAGATAGAGCGGTACGAATTCAATACCGTCCAACCGGTGACCGATTTAAATTTCAATTCACCGAATAAGTTTACGACATTCTATTTTGACCATGGAGACGCGTTTTATGACAGGAAGATATTTTATCACATACAGGGGGAAGTAGTGAAAAAAGCGGATGATGCGAAGTACGACGCGGCGGATCCTATCAAGTTGATCGATAATTTCCCGGCATTTTTGTTTAAGAGAATCGAATTAAAAAAACACAATCAATTGATAGACTGTGTTGATGAAGTCGGTATCACAAGTACAATTAAAGCTCTAACAACTTATAGTAAATCGGGTGAGAGCACTCATTATACGATGGGATTCAAATCTAAATTCGAAAAAGGGGTGGGTGGGTTCGAAGCTTATGGCCCGTTGTCACATCTGGGTCTTGGGTTTTTCGACGCTCTGAGATATCCGATATTCAAAGGAGGTTTTGAAATAATTTTTACAAGAAACGAAGATGATGACGCGATATACCGTTGGAAGGAGGGTACTGGCGCTAACGAAAAAACGGCGGCCGAGGCGAAGATAAAAATCACGAGTTTCGTGTTAAAAGTACCCTTAGTCGATTATGAAGGAATAAAAAAATTACCACTCATACAAGGACTAAAACGATTGAGTGATAAGGGCGATTTGACATACAGGTATTACCAGTGGCAGTGCATAGAAAAAAACTTTGTGTCGGGGTCTTCATATAGTTTCGACATATCCAACTTGTACCGGAATATATCCAACCCGCTGTTTATAATCATAGGTTTACAGACCAGCCGTAAAAACAATCAAGAGAAGGATCCGAGCCGATTCAACGCTAAAAACATAAAAAACTACCACGTTATAATCAACGGACAACGGTATCCGAAGGAGGAGCAAAATTTGGCGATAAATAATAAACATTATAGTATTTTATACGGGAGTTATTGCTCAATCAGGCAGGTGTTATTCGGAGATGAAGATGTTTATTTAAACGATGTCGATTTTGTAGACAAGTATCCGTTGTTGGTAGTCGACACGCATCACTACCCGTTCTCCACTGATAATAAAAGAAAAGATATTCAAATAAAATTGGACTTTACTAACGCCGTCGCCAGTTCGGTGGCGGATCAGGGGACCACAGCGTACGTGGTAGTTGTATCGGAGACCGGCTTCACTTACGATTTGGAAAGGAATTTAATTAGAATGTTTTGAGATGTATATATATTTTTGAAAAAATAAACTCTACGATATAAAGGGTTAGAAAATCATTAAATATTTTTTTAATTAACATATATCTTACCTTAGAATTTGAAGATGAATTTTTTTTCTTTTTTTAAGTGTCGGTGGGTATTAGTGGAAAGCCCTATCACTACGGTAAAGTTCCCACCTTCGACAGGGAACTTCTTTATGACGAAACATAATTATCGTCATACGTTATGAGAGAAACATGGAAATCCTAAAATAGGACCCTTTCTGTTGGACAGGGGTCCTAAAATGGGGTGGGACCCATATTGGGTCCCAACTAAAAACTATTCAAAAATGAGTCATTTTAAAGGTTTTTAGAGAAAAAAACTCATATTTTCTAGTCAAAGTCTAGTACTGAATTTATATCTTTGTTTTTAATAAATATTTTTTTTATCAATTATAAAATTTGCAATTCGAAGAGGAAAAAATAGTTTATCCATGATAAAATCGATAATTCAAAACAAATAGGACCCTTTCTGTTGGACAGGGGTCCTAAAATGGGTTGGGACCCATATTGGGTCCCAACTAAAAACTATTCAAAAATGAGTCATTTTAAAGGTTTTTAGAGAAAAAAACTCATATTTTCTAGTCAAAGTCTAGTACTGAATTTATATCTTTGTTTTTAATAAATTTTTTTTTATCAATTATAAAATTTACAATTCGAAGAGGAAAAAAATAGTTTATCCATGATAAAATCGATAATTCAAAGGGGGTAACGATTCGTTACCCCTTTATAAGGAGGAAAAAAATGAAATAATATTTTTAGTAATGATCGAAATATGTCATGTATAAGTATTTAAAATATAAACAAACTCGTACCTTCTAATCCATGTCCAGTGCGGCATTCGCTTCGATATTAATCAGATGCTCGATAGGGATATTGTAGTGGCCCCAGGGAAGAGTCTCCACGCCGTCTTCACAGATATATCTCTTATCATCAGAGGGGGAGAGGGCTATCTTGCGCTGTTTGATCGAATATAAATCATGGTGTTTGCTTCTAATGGTGTTCATTGTCTCATATTTCACTTCTTTATCAAACAAACAGTTTTTATAGTCTTTTATCGACAGAAAGTCAACGACATTCTTTTTTATCCCCTTAGCTTTTTTAATCCCCTCACCTTTTTCTTTTTTATCCCCCTTCTTCTTATTCTTCTTCTTCTCCTCCTCCCTCTTCTTCCTCTCCCCCTCAGAGTCGTAGGCGTACATTTTCGAACGTAACCCGACGAACTCATTCATAACATCACCGGCCAGTTCGTCTTTCCATTTGCCAATTACTTTTTTATTCACACGCGGCATGTTATAGGGGTTATCTGCTTTGTAATCGCTGGTATCGAAGTGGTCGATCATACTTTTTATATCCTCATAAATATCTTTTGTTTTGACGCTATAAGTCAGGCTGTCCGTGTCAGTGTACTGAACTCTGGCTTTATCACCGTATTTCGCTCTCATGACATTGTAATGAAAGTCATAAACGGCTATCTTCGAAATATCTAATATTGACATGCCTACGTAGATCGGTTTATTAAAGTATAATCTGATTTTACCCATATGCACGGCCGCCAATGTCTCTGTGAAGACGGTGACTGATTTAAAGTTCGGTCTGGCCACTAATTTGTCAATTTGCCTGTCGTGCGTGGCCAGACGTACGTCTACGTGCTTACGTATGTTCTCCATCGTTTTACCAAACACCGCGTTATTCATCAGTTTATAAAAATCTTTCTCAAACTCGTTGGTCGCTTTTGTCCTCATATCGGTGTTCATATCGATATATTCTTTCAACCATGCCGATTGGCGGAATTTAAAGCCCCTGTGGATCTTTTTTAACTCCATGCCCAATGACAGGTAGAGCTGTAGGTTTTGGTAGTGCACCACGTATTTATCTTTATCGTATAAAGTCGTTAAAAGCTTTCTCTGATTCGAACCGGGAGGGCATCTGTTTTCTGGTGCTAACGGGAGGTCTTTGTGGGAGTCGTGTAATTTCCTGGGGTTTTTCAAATCTACTTCCAATACAAAACCATATGCAGATTCGTTGTCGATCCAATTTCCATCTTGCAGATCACTTTCGATATCTCGTAGTTCATCTTCACCCACCCAATTAAAATCGCTCTGAGGTAAATACTTCGACATGGCCCATCCGTACAAATTATTTACATCCAAATAAATGAGATACTCTTCGGGCTTTTCAGGATCGTAATCTGGTAAATATCTGTTATTGGCTCTAGTATATCTGTGGGAGCACTGAGAAATTCCGCCGCGAATGCACTTGGTGATCATAAGTTCCATGTCGGGATCAGTCAATAACTCGAGAGCAACACCGGTCTTTTTTAACATGGCGTCCCAAGCCAGACCGGGACTCGTAAAATACCAAGCGGGATCGAGTTTGTAAGTGTCCATGCACACTTCACGGAAGTTTTCAACTATGTCGGCCAATAGCAGTGTGTCGGTTTTGTTGTATAAAAGCGTGTATTCCTTCATATTCTTAATCTCAAATTCATTCCACACTTTACGCGCGTGCTCGTAATCTTCATCTTCGACAGTTGTCTCATTCAATTTGTTATCAAAATTTTTTTGGGAAGGCAGAGACGGGTAGTCGAATTTTTCCATACTATCCATAAAATCGTAGGGAAAGATGCCTTTTCTCAAAACTAAATCTAACTTGTCGTTTTCGAAAAACTTTGCTACGTGTTTGAATTTATCTCTGGTCAGGTTCTTCGCGAGATTTTCTAAGCTGTAGTTCATAAATCTAAATGAGTCTAAAAATCTCAAGTTTACTCCACCCTCTACTTTGAGTTCAAAAGATATATATCGTTCTTCAGTCGTGGCTAAGACCGCTATCTTGTTCTGTTCGAATCCCAATAACTTGACGAACAGATGAGCATCGTAATTACTCAAGTTGTGGACAAAGATGGGTAAAAAGTGCGAGATTTGGTTGGGACCCAAATCGGGGCCCAACTATATAGGCCAGATTTTTCTTGTAACGATCATTAACATGCATTTGTAAATTAAAAACATCAAACTGTTCAAATTAATTGTATTTATTTTTTAAGTTTGAAAATCGAGAAATGACGGGAAATTGGGTTATATTAGGTTGAATATGCCCGCTAAAGGACGCTATGTGAGGTTAAATAGGGCGCTTAAAGTTGGGTTTGAATAGGGCGCTTAAAGTTAGGTTTAAATTGGGAAACTGTTCAAATTAATTGTATTTATTTTTTAAGTTTGAAAATCGAGAAATGACGGGAAATTGGGTTGAATATGCCCGCTAAAGGACGCTATGTGAGGTTAAATAGGGCGCTTAAAGTTGGTTTAGGGCGCTTAAAGTTGGGTTTAAATATGGGGCCTAAGGTTAGGTTTGAAAATTGAGAAATGACGGGAAATTGGGTTATATTGGGTTGAATATGCCCGCTAAAGGACGCTATGTGAGGTTAAATAGGGTGCTTAAAGTTAGGGTTGTTGGGTTTAAATAGGGCGCTTTAAGGTTTGGTCCCACCAAAATCGCTCAGATTTGGTTGGGACACAAATCGTGTCCCAACTATATAGGCCAGATTTTTCTTGTAACGATCATTAACATGCATCTGTAAATTAAAAACATCAAACTGTTCAAATTAATTGTATTTATTTTTTAAGTTTGAAAATCGAGAAATGACGGGAAATTGGGTTGAATATGCCCGCTAAAGGACGCTATGTGAGGTTAAATAGGGCGCTTAAAGTTGGGTTAGGGCGCTTAAAGTTGGGTTTAAATAGGGGGCCTTAGGTTAGGTTTTGAAAATTGAGAAATGACGGGAAATTGGGTTATATTAGGTTGAATATGCCCGCTAAAGGACGCTATGTGAGGTTAAATAGGGCGCTTAAAGTTGGGTTAGGGCGCTTAAAGTTGGGTTTAAATAGGGGGCCTTAGGTTAGGTTTGAAAATTGAGAAATGACGGGAAATTGGGTTATATTAGGTTGAATATGCCCGCTAAAGATGACTCATTTTTGAACAGTTTTTATGTGGGCCCCAATATGGGTCCCACCCCATTTTAGGACCCCAGTTGGGTTTAAATAGGGGGCCTTAGGTTAGGTTTGAAAATTGAGAAATGACGGGAAACTGTGTTATATTAGGTTGAATATGCCCGCTAAAGGACGCTATGTGAGGTTAAATAGGGCGCTTAAAGTTAGGGTTGTTGGGTTTAAATAGGGCGCTTTAAGGTTTGGTCCCACCAAAATCGCTCAGATTTGGTTGGGACACAAATCGTGTCCCAACTATATAGGCCAGATTTTTCTTGTAACGATCATTAACATGCATTTGTAAATTAAAAACATCAAACTGTTCAAAGTAATTGTATTTATTTTTTAAGTTTGAAAATCGAGAAATGACGGGAAATTGGGTTGAATATGCCCGCTAAAGGACGCTATGTGAGGTTAAATAGGGCGCTTAAATAGGTAAAATGAACCTTGTGGATGGAGAGTATTTAAAAGAATTGCATGCGATTCACGAGGCTGCTATTTCCAAGTCGATCGGGGAGGTTATTACAGTTTATGGAACTAAATTTGACCCCAATGATCCGAAGTCAGTTAGAATTTTAGGAAGTGACGAGTTTGTGTTTGATGGACATTGGTGAGTTGGACATTGGTGAGTTGGACACTTTAATGGACATTGGTGAGTTGGATGTTTTGGATAATATCGGTGATACTATAGGAATTAAAGTTGATCTAGAGGATTGTTGGACGTTTGAGGGAGATAAAATTACCCGTAAGAAATGTTAATTATGTTTTAAAGCGTTATAAATTGATTTTTTTGTCAAGGTCTGTTAGGATATATATGTTAAAGAGGCTAAGAGGCTTAGGGTATAAAAAATGCAATTTATTTAATTATTTTATTTTTTATAAGTGTGGACTTGTTACGGTGTTGGGTCAAATGTTCTGATTTGGGACGGAACTGGTCATCGAAATCGACAATCGAATATCGAATTATTCCGTTTTTTATTCTTCCGAAGTATCAGGGCGGCAGAATCTAGTAGGAACCGGCGCGCTCGAGCCGAGCGAACGGCGCAACGGTGGTGGCGCGCGCGAGAAATAATGACGTAGCGATGACCTTGGACTTTGCGCTCGTGGCGCGCGCGAGAAATAATGACGTAGCGATGACCTTGGACTTTGCACTCGTGGCGCGCGCGAGAAATAATGACGTAGCGATGACCTTGGACTTTGCGCTCATACGTCAGCGATGACCTTGGACTTTGCACTCATACGTCAGCGATGACCTTGGACTTTGCACTCATACGTCAGCGATGACCTTGGACTTTGCACTCCACAGCTACGTCACAACTGATGACGTCACGGATCATACCTCTCATACCTCTCATCGTTGGTGAATCGGCCTTACTGTACTACTTAGACAACTTCTACGGAATTATAACAATATACTGTTGGTTGGATCAGCAATGGTTCAACATTCTTTTACCTTGAAATAAAATACTTTTGTGAAATAACAATTGAGAAATAATATTAGTAATCCCTCTTCATAAAGTATATACTACCATGAAATTTAAAAGTAATTTAAATTTTAAGGTCTCGATAACAAAGGAGAGTTTTACAGCCTAAGTAACGGTAAGAGTTCACTTCTATTAGCAAATTAATTATCCTTTTGTGGTAAACTCTTTGAGAATTGTAACTTGCCGTCAAAGAGCTTTTGTAGCCCTTTTAACATGTTAATTAATTGGAAACAGGCGTGTAACCGAAAAGTTAGAATTTGAAGGATACAAATCTTTTATATACTTAGGTTTCTTATAAATAATTTTCTAGTTTTTAAAATTATAATGTCTAGTTTAGGTTATGGTCAATTTTCAATTTTTGGAGTACACTTTCATCAATTCAAATGATGCCGCCACTTTAACTGAAGCTTAAATTATTACAATTATACAAACAATTAAACTGGTTTCCATTACGTTGTTTTCTAACACATTAATTTTATGTTTGGCTAGGTTTAAGAAAATAAATTATTGTTCTAATAAGTGTTGTCTATTACTGTATTGAACAGTTCCATACAGAAAGTTTTGGAAACGTTTACTTTCCTCCTAAAAACTTTATTCCTCTTCTGTTAACAATATAACTAACTACAGTCCACTGAAACAACTTACTGCCTCTGAGTAAATCCTTTTTACAATCAGTTATTAAAAAACGAAAACTTGTCTAATTAATAACTAAGAGAATAATCAAGCATAATATCCAAGCATCGTTAGAGAATTACTTAATCCAGGCGATAAAAATTAAAACGTTAAATCATTAACAACAATGTATTTAATATGTGCTTACGAAGGTCAATACTTGTATTGTTCAGTTAAATTATTTTATATTAGGATCTAGGCATTAGTTTCCTAAATCGATATCTAGAAAAAATAAACATTTCAACTATTAATAATAAATAGTATCCACTTTAAAAGTTATTTTTACAGCACCTAAAGCTCTATTTGTAAGGATAGGTTAAGTGAAATTATTTAACCACTTGTGTTAAATACTGGTTGAGTTAAATACTTTTAAATAATTCTTCATTGGAAATATTTTAATTCTTTTTACTTTTTAGCCACTAATTATTTGAGTTTTAAATTGTTAACTATTTATTTCTGGTTCTGAATTTCATAGTTCCAAAATATTCCTAATAAAGCAATGAAATATGCCTTAATTTATGTTTACAGACTCAAGTTTGATAGCTTCTGATGCAGGCAGCGCTCTGTACTTTGCCTGTCAACCACTCTGTAGTCAAGACTAATGGATTTAACCACGCGATAGTATGGCAAATGATCTTACACTGCATAAACGCATACTCTGAGTTCAACTGATTGCACCACCTAACACTATTGTTTGTTTGCAGTTTGAATCATTTAGTTTTGAGTAATATTTTCAATACTTTTAGCCACAAGCCATCGAGTTTATAGTAGAACAACTCCTAAGTAAAAATTTTGTCAGCGATGTTTTTGTCATTCCATTAAATATTGCGAATGTGCTTTAACCAACATCAATTAAGATTTCCCTAAAATATTTGTAGTTTTTAAAAAGTTTTTGGAATAACTGTTGGCATTTATATTTCAATTAATAGCCAGGCCACATTAAAACGTATCGTTATATGTTTTTACGAAACAGAATATTCTCTCTTTGACAAATGAGGAATTACGAAAAGAACTCCTAAAAAATACTTAATAAATTAGGTATAGTACAATTCATTTCAAAGATGGAAGGTGAGTGATTATTACATATATAGGCCCATCTGTTTCAACTGCGAGATTTATCGAGAACTTCATTTGGTCAAAAATATACAGACCGCTTTCACTCGTGTTTTGACCTATACTTTTCACTACACAGCTGATGAAACCGTATCAAATTCTTGTTTGTTTCTATCGAAAAAGTCCTAAAAAACATTAAGTTGGCAAAATAAACTTTTAGTTTGTTACGTAGTAAGGAATATAGTGATGAATGTTCGCATATGATAAACACATAGATAAATAGATGATTCCATAGCAGTTTAGCGAAAATATAATTCATTACTGATAGAGGATCCACTCAACTTTTACTAAATTAATTTCTACATTTAATAACGAGGACTTCTAATTTCAAGTTAGGGATGCTTTAGACTCTCAAATAATTAGGATTTAGTTTCCTGATCCTAGGTTGAAAATAAATAAAAGTTTTAAAATGATTTTGTTCATTACTACAGCGAAAACATTAAAGGCCTCTACATTTTCTTGACGAGTAGGCCTATTAATGAACCTACTCGTTTGTCTTTGGGCATCGTCTATGTGAACTGCTAAATAATCGTAAAACTCTTTTTAAGGTAAGGACGTCATATTACATATATCACACGGGTTCAATTTCTACTCGGCACAAAGCTACACTAATTTCTTCCACTTCTATAACTAAGAATGTGAAGATGTTTATCTGAAACAGCAAGGCGCTGAGTACCTTCTCTAGTTGGCACTCTATTTATGTTTCCAGAAACAGCAATAGTTTGTTGAATTCTAATTTCTTACTGCGTACCTGTATCGGAGGATGAGTACACCTAAAGTATCAATATGTCACACATGTGTTGACATTTGTTTGAAGCGATAGAAAAACATTAACAAGGGTGTTTGCCTTTGGATTCAATGTTTGTTTGGTCATGTTTTTCATGTTTTGAAACAATGAAACATTATTTTAGATTCATATTTATTTACGTATAGGATATAAAACATAACTTTTCAATTATATCATAACGAGGAACTGGAAATATCACAAAATCCGTACAAATTGGCAATCCTTAAAAGCAAGCAGATCAGATGCGAAACTAACAAGCAGCCCTCGAGGGATTTTCCAGTGAATTTTATCTCGGTAACAATTTGCTTTTTATTCAGTGGTATTTTCTAAAAATAACAAATCTCACAAAACCAGATTGACTTTCACCTGTAATGTACGCGTTTTTATAAAACCTTTTCGTTAGTATGTGAAATATTTATGTGAGATATTTTAATGAATAAACAAAAAACTTGGTACTCCTTGAATTATTTTAAAACGAATAAAACAACAGCCTGAAAACTTGAAACGTTTATATCATTGGTTGTAATGTATATTATAAATAACGTTAAAATAATGTGTTCTACAGCGTACGTTAAAAACAATAAAGGTAATTTAACGAAATAAGATGAATATAAAGAAATACGACTAATTCATAATTATATGTTGTAAACTCGTTTTGATTATTTCAGTTTTTTGTCAGACTCACATTAATGTTTTACATCGAACATGTAAACGAGTAACATTACGTGTGAAATTCATTGGAACAACAGCGCCGAACGATATGAGGGCAATCTCATTATGCAAACAGCTGTAATATAACCGAAAACACGGCAACATATGCTCGCAAGAGGCATTAGCACATCGGGTTTGGCGCGAAAAGTGAATGAGGGGAATGGCAATACAGCATTAACTGAGCCGCAAATGCCGGTTAGACTGCTGAAGGAAAACATTTTATCCTAAGTCTGTTTTAACATGTGAATCGACTACGAATAAATGTTAGTTTTAGTTCTTACCAAGTTACTAATCAAGTTCCATTTTTTTAAAGTTTGGCGGTCTACGTAATTTATTGAAATAATCCAAAACCTTAATTTTTTCAGAAGTTTTTATGTTTAGGATTTCGGGTTGCCATTTCCAGGGAAATGTCAAATTCGACGCTTCCTTCACTGTTGACTTCTGGGTCTTTTCTTCCTTCCCACTTACTGCTACTTCACCAGTGGACGATTATTTTCTATAAGCCATCCGTTAACGTTTAATAACTAAGTTAAATTGCAGCTTTGTTACAAATGTGACAGTTTTAAATTTCTTAACTTTTTGCAAGCAGCATAACTCTCTTTAGGTTTCGATTTGATTTCGAACTAGGACTCAAAAGACGGTGTTACAACGTCCTTGGTGATTGGTGTTTGCGACCAAAACGAACAAATTTTAGGCCTACATTACGCCTATCACAGGCATACATAACAGTTGTAGGCAAAGGAACAAGTTTTTATATGTAGAAACATTAATTTTTTAAAAAATAAATAATAATTAATTTTAGTTTAAATGGAACTTTTCATAATTTAACTTACGTCACTGAGGTAGCATTTTGAGAAACAAATATCCCTTGTTTAGTATAAGCTCGACTTTTTATCACACGTTAATATGATATTATTTTATTGGCAATATGGTGAGTATTTTACTGCGATCATAAACATCTGCAGGCCATCAACTCTCATTGTTTGTACGTGTTTAGCATGACCTGCTATCTACCAATTCATCTCTATCAATTCATCAACAAGAATGCTTTTAGTATAACGCAACCGAGATAACATCTGTTTTGTCTGTTACCATGGTGGACAGACAACAATAGTTGGCGACCATCCAACTATTGATTCATATGGAATACTGTCACCTCATAACACTTGCTTATTAACTGCTTCCCGAACTGAAGGCCAGGTCGGAAGTAATTTGAAATAGACTAGTTTTAAAATCCGTTGGTATTTACAAAAACAAAACGTTTTGATAAATAAAAACGCCAAGCATTCTCAGTAACCTGTTGTAATCAACTCATAGCCTTTTAATAATTTGGTACTCAATACTGTAATAATAGGGACTACCTGGGCTAAACTATAATATTAGGTACATAATTTACGAAACATCGATTGAAAATGCAATCGGTTAATTAATTTATCTATTATATAAAATCACTGACTTTGTCGAAAACTCTACATATTTAATACGTTTGTCATGGTCGTCCGAATGTGCGTTCATTGCACGTGCCGACGACGCGCACAATCCTTCCCGTGGTAAGCTGGGTCACCCTCATTACTTTCTTTCCGTTTGAAATCCTTGTACGAATTTCAATGCCTAGCTAGGACGCCACAAAAGTGCACTTTTTGTTGGTTTGTAATGGTTATAAGGCTGGCAAAAATTAATTTTAATTTCGTTATACCTTTGGCTATTGAAATATGTAAAGAAATACAGTTCCCTTTGATTAAACCGTCATATATTTTAAAGAATGTATCTGATTCCATGCAAAACACAGTAAGGGATGTGTTTCCAAAGTATCAATACGGGCACACAGGAATTGTGAGGATAAGAGCAATCGTTTTAAAGCTATTAAATTAATAAAATGGTAAAATATCTATTGTGTCGATAGTTGAAATTGATCGTTTTAGTGATAATAATAAGTCAGCTTCCTCAGATCCTTACTAGTATCAAGTTCCTTCAGTCATCATTCGTTAAATATACAAAGAACATAAAACACAGATACATAAAAAAAACTTAACTATTGTGGCCACAAACGCGCACTGTTTTAGAGACATGTCTTACGTGTCTTCATTCCCCCGTAGACTCAAATGGGCGTGGGATCGTCAGCACCCATACCTGGTGCTTTTATTTTGCCAGGGATAGGTAGGTTGGAAGGATTAGGAATCTTCTTTTCTTCAAATACAGAAATATGAAAACTTTGGATTAATAATCATTTTATACTTAACTCAGAGAGGTGAGAGACTCTTCCACTGAGTAAACACTCTATTCAATAAGAAAATTGCTCTAAACCCTTTTAAATTTGATTTGATTATCTATTGATTTACCGTCCGGCAAGTTTTGAAAAAAGTTTGGGCCAAGGTACATAGGAGTCTCTCCAAACAGGTTTAGGTTATATGTTACTGTTGAACAATGCAGTCTATATCTTGTATTATATCCATGTTGGACTAGATATGACTGATGGTTTATTGACTTTGTGTAGTTTATGATTTAAAAAATTAATAAACAAGGAACAGACTACCAGACTACAAGACTACAGGACTTTCAGACATTGTTCAGACTATGTCCAGACTACCAGACATTGTTTTATCAAAAGAAAAAGTGAAACAAATGTGAAACCAAGTTAAAAATTCCTTTTCAAATCGTAAAGGACTAGTGCGTTCACTAGGATCTAATTGTCTGATCGAGGATGCATTTTTCTTCTTTTACTAACATTGAGGTAACAATCATGACCAATCAGGATACAGTAAAAGGTTTCCAGTGAAGACTTAGTGGAACGGAATAATATTATAGCTTTAAACGAGGATTATGCTATGAAGGAAAACAAATCCCAGACAAACATGAAATCCCATATTTGTTATTCATATGAGCTTCACGCTAAGCTGCAAAGCTGGCAGTAATGTATACGTTTCAGTATCTCGCTTTCCACAAGTTAAATTTAAACATTGTTGTTTTAGATAAAGATCATTGAATTTTTAAACAGTTGCAATATTAAACACTTTTTAACTTCTGGAATTTTTAATAAAAATGTATACTTTGGTGCTATATTGTTGTGACTATACAATATTTTTATCGCTTTATTGATTTAATTTATCCTGGAATAAATTCAGTAAAAACGGAAGCAACGAAACAATTTTCATTTAGCTCCTGCTTATCATTTTGACAGTGTGACAAGAGAATTACTCAATCCATGTGGATTATGTTTTCTCATAACACTGCAGGGCATCTCACATTAACCATAGCGTATTTATTTGAGTCCTTTAATAAATTAAGGCAACCGAATTTAGTATTTAGTTGCTTCATTACAAACAACCTACTAAATACATAACTGTGATTTTTTCCAGGTTTTTGTACAATGACCTGTCGATCTTTTGTAATAAATAAGGAATTTCATTATATTCGATGGCCAAACTAACAGTACTGAAAAATATCGATTCGAAGAGCTGAACGAAGTACGAATTCCTGCCTATTCTAGGTTGGCTGGTAAAACAATAAACATATTATACCGATATATCTGCCAATTTGGAAGGTTTAAGAATATAAATTGCAATAAACTAATAGGTAAGATGTTAATGATGTATTTATTCGAGAAATGGAAATATAGGTGGCCTTGTCATGTAAATTTAATAATTCTATGAAGGGAGAGAGAAAAATATTGCATTAGTCCCCCTATTCCAAAGTTCTTTGAACATATGGTTGATTAGGGGGAGTGTATCTTAGTGACGGTGTATAAATATCGGTTGCCCTCAGTAACATATTGGCCTTATAGCTGAATATTCGAAGAGATAATAAAGTAAAAATATTAAGACCTTCACAACACGTAAACTCAGAAAAGTTTATACTTTTTAGTTTCATTAACTTCTCATTAGTTCATTGTTTCTAATACACCACTAAATATAACCGAACAAATAAAATAAGGTTATGTGATTAACAAAATTAAATTTGTTTAGTGGTCTATCTAATACCACTTAGAATGATTAGTTGTTATCACTTCACTAACCTACGTCCTACATATATTTTCAAGGAGAATCTGCAGATAATTTATGTTTCATTTTGTCGTATTTCATAATTACAATATTCACATTGCTTAAGGTTGCAATAAGTTTGACCCTATACTGAAACAGGTCCTATTTACTAAGGGTTATTATACTTCGCTGAGTAACTCACTTAGCTCATATTTGGTCTCTTGTTATTAACAGGAGATCAAATATCAGTCTGTAATAATCGTTAAAAGGCACAAACCATAGGTCATAGGTATATCATTTTAGAATGGTCATTCAATATAATTGAGTCATGAAATGAATAAATGGTTACAGTGTTCTTAAGGCAAATCATACGACCTTCTGTGGAATAAACACTTGGTTGAGATGTGAGCGTTGCCCCAGAAAGTTATACCGTAGCACACTGTATACACACACACTGTAAAATTGAAAATAAGACTTTTTCAAGGGGAATTAGGTCACCATGGATATGACCTAATGGTCCTACCATGGTCACCGAGGTGACCATGGTAGGAGCAAACATTCACGTGTGCATGTTTCATACTAGGAGCACTACTACTACCATTAGGGCACTTTGTTTTCATACTAGGAGAGGCTTTGATCAAACTTGAATTTTTTCTCAAGTGTTGGGCATAAAACTATTGTTTTCTGGAAAATCTCACAATCTGAAGACATAGTTTGCGTTTTCCCTTAAAGAATCTGGCGAACTTTTTATGATAAACAATTAGCGGTAGAACACTTTGCACCGAGCTAGCAAGCAAAACTACACGATTCTGTTGCTGTATATTATGTTCTACTAGCTGCTCAACCCGGTTTCACCCGTGGAAAAACAGAAAAATTACCTTAGATTCATGATTTATGTTTAATCTAATTTATGATACTTTACTAGGTTGCCATGACAACTTTTTAAGCTTCCCTATACTTTAACATTGAAACTTTTGAAATGAAATTAAATGAAAAATCTTCGATTTATTCAGGCAAAGGTAGGGTCACTTGGCCCTTTCTTACACTTAACCTGACACAAAAGTGTTCTGTAAATACTTAAATCTAATAAGAAAACTTAAAACAATATAACTATATAGCTATATAGCTAGATAACTATAGATTTTTAGTTACCATAGAGCGTAGCCCTGGGGAAATTTTGAAAATATTTTCTTAGTGGATGCCTACGCCCTCAGAGGAACGTAAAATGTTCAAGATTCTAGGTCAAGTATTCTGGGCTGTACGATTATAGCTGAGTGGTATTTGACAAATATATAGTACATAACTTTATATTCTCTTGCAATTTACATTAATTAAGCTTCTTAAATCCGCTTAAGCTTTGAGAAAATAATAAATAAATATGCCAACATGCACATTATGAATACTGAAAACGAGTTTTCTTATTAGGAATAATTATTAAAAACTCAATTCAGGTTTTATATACGTTTATTAAAAAATTTGACATTTTTATTGCTTTGTAATCGACAAAAGTAAAAACCTAAACTGGAAGGCCGGCGAGCTCTCAGAGCACAAGTTGGGAACAAGTCGTAAGATGTACGACGCAATCTGGGCTGTCCTGGAGACAAACTGAGATTTATCGGACTGGTTGACGTGTAGGCCACTCCCCTCGGTAGGCGAAAACGCTGGTAGATACGAGAACACCACACCAAATACAGGGTGTCCCTAAACTAAAAGGATGAATTTTATGGATTTGATCCTAACATTAAAAAACCGATTTTGCAATACAACTTTGGAAAAATTAACTTTCGACTTAGTTACAATTCCAAATTCTGGCCATGTTTTATTATTCGTTGCCAAATATTATGAAATGCTGCTAATTCCATAAAATTATTACATAAAAGTTCAAAATATATCATAATTTGCAAAACAAACTCCATAAATTTTATAAAACATTTTACTAAGGTTTTCATATCTTGAAAATACCACACCATCGTCATTGAAACACATATCACCGATGGTTAATATATTTTATATTAAACCAATATGGTTACTTTTGGCCATTGTGAAATGTGAAAATTGCATTTTAAGAAATATAAAGCGTTGAGATTCAAGTTACTTCATTGCATTCAAGAGAAGCATAATTTGTTTTATATTCCTTGGTACTGTAAATTTACTGTGCAAAATGTTGTATTAATTTTTGCATGTAATTCTAAAGTCTCACCTTTAAACATGCCATAATATAGATTTGTTTCCCTCTCACAGTTTTAGAGGGTAGTAATGAACACGTGTTAAATTATTTTAATGGTTCACTTTCTAATTGATATTGAATATTTTAAAACATTCGATTGGTTATAAGTCAGAAATCATTTTAAACCTCCTTTAGGTCTTACGAACATATTCGCCTGAAATCCGTACTTTATCGGGTTACAGATAAAACACCGACTACTGAGCTTACAGACTTCAACTGTCGCGGTGACGGTCTCCGTCGATGCATCGAGCTGCACATCTAATATTTTTTGTCACCATTATTTTATTTTCATTAATTTCAATTTTATGTATTTATTTACACTTGCCAAGTTTTGGTTTTGTTTTTGTATAAAATTTATCTGTAAAACACTAAATTAACGACTTGTGTCTCTGCAAAAGTTGTTACTATGTATGCACATTCCATACGTAAGCTAGATAATGTAAGATATAAAAATATTTCAGATATTATGTAATGTAATGCAATTCATTTTTCTTGAGAATAAACAAATTTTGAGTTGATTTGAAAGCCCAAAGATGATTATGTGATTCACATAAATAACTCTCCAATGTGGAGCTAACGATGTAGCCCTTTCCAAAAGACGAGAAGGCTAAATTGGCTCTCTTATGGAGAAGATGCAAATATAACAAGCCGTTCAGTGAAAGCGGATCTTAGCTCTGAGAGTTTGAAAATTCACGTCATATTGGATATTCATATGGTAAAAATATTACTCAAATTAACTTCAAAATATTCATGAAAACCCCTTGTCTTAGGTTAAGGATTCATAATATCAAAAAGAAAAATCTAATAATTAAACATTTAGTAGTTTCAACCAGTTGTTTTTATTTTATGTGTCGTCGAAATCCTTATTTTCTTGTATCCAATCTCTTTATAATAAACATCAATGGGTATGATTGCAAAATAAATACGTATTGCAGTTTGAAATGGTATCACCCTCTAAATATTTTTTCTCTTTTCTACTTTTTAAATAAATTTTAGAATTTCTAAGAGAGTGTGCTGTTGGACGCATTCATGAATTTGATTATTTTTTCCAAATAGAGTCCACTGCAAGCCTGTGAAATTCAGTTCTAGTTAATGGTTTCATGGATTCAAACATCGAACATGTATCTTTTTTTGTCGATTACTATATAGGCTATAAAAGCCTAGGGTAGCCAAAATGCACCTTGAGCTTTAAAAAAAAGTTATGGTCCTAGATTCCAAACTAATGCTGTTCCAAATGCTGAGCAATTACGCATTCACACTTGTTTGGGAGACCAACCACAGTAAGCTTGAATGTAAACATGAGAAACTAATGGAAAGTACACAGCCAGCGTTCAAATTGTGATTAAGTTTGAATAAATAACAAGGGTTACACCAATGTGTTTATTGTTTGCTTTCAATTACGAGTGACTAAACAATATTGACTCCAATCAGATCTTTTAACCCTGGTGTATGTTTGTTCATTATTTGAGGATAAAGTTTTGCTTACTACTTTCCTTGTTTACTTCTACACCTTGTCTAATCATAGCACAAGCAGTATAGAGACAAAACTGCTATTGTACACATCATGGTTGAGATATTTAATTTTTATGTAACTACGAGGTATAATGTTGACGAGGGTTATTTGCTTGAGGTAAATTTTGAGCCACGTTAGGAGTGCTATGTAGACACTGAGCTCAAAGCCGAATGGGAATCAAACCGATTTGAAGGCGCAAGACTCACCCATACTCGAATTAAATGTGCTCCGCAAAGGAATTTAATGTGCTAATAATTTTTAAGTTTTAATTTAAAACAAATTTAACCTAAAATATTTTTGAAAATACAACAAATATTTGCCAAATTAGTCCGGTCGCCGAGCCATGTAACCTTGAAGTAGGGTCCGACTAAAATGTTATGATTGATTCTAGTACTATCTGATGTACTGAACAAGAACATGGCGGATGCTAGACTGGCATCCTTGGGTAACTTTGAATATCGAAGGTCAAAATTTAAAGGGCCGAAAAAAGAGAAACAGAAATTGAAAAAATGTTATAAATCAAACAAATATTAATCACGGGCGTTCCCAAATTTAATAATTTTTTGTTTGTTTTGTTTTTCTTATATATCCGGTTCTCATCGCATTATAGAGTTCGTTTGGGTCTTAAGAGATTCAGAGACTTACTGGTTATTTATTTGAATGCGGTTGTAGGAAAAAATTTTTACAATGTTTCGAGATCAGATTCCATTTCTTGAAACTTCGTCAAAGTTGTTATTTTTAGTTGGACATGAACGTCGTTCGAAAAACCTAAGTAATATAATACATTGCATTCATAACAAAATTCAAAGTTGCATCTACAAAACTTTTAAACTAACTGCAAGCAAGTCTCAGATGAACGGTTACACAAGTGTTTACCATTTGGTACGTATTTGTTATTCCACCACAACCTACGAGACAGTTTTGACATTTTCCAGATTCTGTTCTTCACATGTCTTTTCTGAAACAGCTGTCTTCTATTGAATGTATGACTGCATATGATTTAGCTTTTGTTAGTTTAACTGGTAATTTTGACACCAATAGGTTTTGAAGGCTTTCAAATGTGTTTCTAGTTAGCAAGATTCAAGAGGCACTCGGGATTTTCCACTCATAACATGAATCTGAACGCTGTTTTTATTTTCGTGTTTCTCCTTGCTGTAAGTTTTAATGAATTTATGATAAACTAACATTTGCCCGTGGCTTCGTTCACGATAAAAATTACAGATGATCTTACTTCTGCTATTTTAACTGTCAAATTTTAGTATTCACAACTTTTTACAATTCAGTATTTGAATTTTTATATAAAATGTAAACATTGAAGCTAAGGACGTTCATTGGGCGTAGCCCGAGGGGATTTCAAGGAAGTGAATAGACCTATGTCCTTTTCTGATATAGTGGCTCTATTCGTGCAAAATTTCAGCTCAGTTGGTCCGGTATTTTTCACTTGATTGGAAGACAGATATTCACACAAACATCTATACTTTCACATTTAATAATATTAATTAGGATTATGTACTTTAAGTCCACCCGTAACTTTCAGGCCACACTTAAGATAGCAGAAACCCAGTTTAGAGCTACACCCCTTACTCCTATGAGATCAATTTTTTACACACTATCATCACTACTTCACGGCTAATCAACAAAAAATAACTGACTTTATTGAATTGGTGACAAGTTTCGACCGACTATGCGGCCATCTTCAGACCAACTGGAGCTTCTGGTGGCCTACGTGACAGCTGATGTGTAGGTGGGGGCGTTGCTGTTCCCATAATTCTTCGGGTGTCGGCGCGGTGGTGGTGTCGGCTGCTGTCGTCGGCTGCACTGCTTGTGTTCTTTTCTTTTGCGTATTTATTAATATTTTTGTTATGTCTGATTCGAAGTTTAATTGTTCGTTCATTAAGCCAACGACAGCAGCCGACACCACCACCGCGCCGACACCCGAAGAATTATGGGAACAGCAACGCCACCACCTACACATCAGCTGCCACGTAGGCCACCAGAAGCTCCAGTTGGTCTGAAGATGGCCGTATAGTCGGTCAAAACATGTCACCAATTCAGTAAAGTATGTTATTTTGTGTTGTTTAGACGTGAAGTAGTGATAATAGTGTGTGTTGCAGTAACAACACGTCAAGAAACTATCAATTTGTTGGAATAACGAGTTTTACCTATATTATAAAAAGCTTTGACCAGAATTGAAACAAAACAACTGTTTTTTGTCAGTGTGGGGAAGCGAATTTCAATTTTAGGGCTAAATTGCCCTTTTTAATCCCCGAAAGAAACTTTTTGGCTTTATGTCCACTTAAAATGGGGATTAGAACTTCCAATTTATTCCCGCAGCAAAATACTCAATCAGAACCAGGAAAAACATATTCCTGCCAAAATTTAAAGGAAGTCGGATGATAATTGCAGCCGCTAGATCCTAAAATTCCCAAGCGACGACGTACTGAGTAAATTGAGACGTTCGTTCCTGATTACGTTATTTTTGGTGTTATAAATTTGGAGAGGGATTAACATTTTTCATTAGGCTAGAAAATGTGCTAACAAGATGAGAAGCACTGTCTGGGTCGAGGTATGTTTTTTCAAAACGATTCGACTTGATTGTGTTATTTTCCAGTCCAATCATTACAAAAGCACAACAGTGATGGGTTATTTTATCAATCGAAATTTCTTGTCGGAATGCGTTCCCACATATGGGCGTTGTCGCGATTTTCACGAGATAAAACATCCAGCGGAACCTTCTTCTGACGTTATTTTAAAACGCACCAAAATTAGCCACGTATCATAATGTAAATAAATAGGTTCCTAACAATGTTCAATTTTTACTTTTCCGATATCATGAAAAATAAAAGAGCCATTGGTGTCCGAGTTTAAATAGTGGATTTTAGCTAGTTGATATTTTGAGCTAAAATGTAAAAAAAATAAAAATGTACCTTACGAACCTTTGTTTAATTCAATTGTCTTCAAGGTGCAATACAATTATTTTCTCTAAATTAAAATATATTGCCGGAATTTGCGACCGCGTGAACGTTTACACGCGCTGATCGCCGACCCCACGGAAGAATATTTGCTATATTTCTCAATATTTGAAGCTATATTTTGAAATTTAAAAGTGGAAAAGAGTACTTTATATGCTAGTAAAGATCATAATTTTTAAAAAACCTGTTTTTTACTACGTCGCCTTACCTTTTCCGATTATCATCGCCGAGTAATGTCAGTAAGCATCTCTCCCGCGAGGGCGACACCGAATTGTATTTAGCCCCCTCTTAACAGATCGGCTATAATTACAAACCATTATAATCATTATTACAGAGAAATAAAGAACGAGTTCTCTACACTACGGGACGCGGCGTAGCGAAGATTTTCAGTCATAACCATGAAAACTGCGTGTGAAAAGACAACAAAACTTTCAGGCGACCGATGATAAACAATACTACTAACGAGAGCTGGTTTAACCAACTTATAAGATATTTGTATCTTCAGTGATGCTGTAGGATGGTTTATGGCACCTGCCACATGCTATTCAACATATATTCCCTAAGTATTATTCTTTAGAAAGTGGGAATTAAACAAGTAAATAAGTATCGGATATAAACTTCAAAATCAAACTGTGTATATAAATTTCAAACATTTTTAAATTTTTATTGTTATGATTTTTAGGGGGAAGTCTGTCCCTCTGCTTTGGACGCTTTGGACTTGGGATCAGTGCGTAAGTTGCTCCATAACTATACAAGCACTTAGACTTTCTGTGTCGGATATTTTAAATTATTATTCATTACATTAAGTAAGGTCCCATTAAATTGAGCAGCTATTTTAAATTAGTTAGCGAAGCAACCATCATTTCATTTCAGTTTAGGGAAGCAACTTAGATCATTTCAACATTATACCGGGTGTCTCACCTAAAGTGAACCAATAGCTAACTTTTTTATTATAAATCTGACAATGAACGTCTTATGGGGCACTTCCCTTAATTTTTAACGGTGCTTTTTGGAGTCACTTCGAAAATTAAATATATGGCCGCCATTTTCCAATGTGGCGGACAACTTTGATTTTTCTTATGGAACACCCTATATTTTAGGGCGTTTTTATATTGAACGCTTATTTTTAGGAACTTTTTATTCTTTATAATTTTTCCAAAACCCAATGGTTCAGCAGATATGTGCAGTTAAAGTTAGATTTTATCGCCATTTAAAAAGCATTGTTAAATTGTTGGTAGTCTGAATATCGAAAACGGTTGAGTTTGATAAAAGATACCAAAGAATAAAAGTGCCTAAAAATGTTAGTTTAGTTGAAGTTAAAAAATAAAATGATTTTTAGTCGAGATTTAATCATGGAAATGTGTTATTTTGAATATGATTTTACTCTATAAGGAATACATGAGATGGCACAGTTAAATGGACACAATGCATTTTAAATGGGGAAAAATTAAACTTTAACTGCTCATATCTGCTGAACCATTGGGCCATTCTTTGTCAGATATATAATAAAAAAATTAGCTATTGGTTCACTTTAGGTGAGACACCCGGTATATTCTACTAGGAAAAAACATTTGTTTGGTGATTTTATTAGCACATCTTGATAGTACTTTTTTTATTGCATCATATTTAATTTGTATTGATACCAGTTATTTCTAATTATAATTTTATCTAATTTTATTATTAAGAATTAGGTATGAATATGATGCCAAGATTAATATACCCATGAATAATCTCATAATCCTTAAGGAAAATAAAATTGTTAAATAAAAAGAATAAATTACAACCACAACTTTTCTGTTTCAGTTACCGAGGCGTCGTATTATGATCCGTCAGACTGCGGGTTGTTAATGATTTTGGAAGAACTTGAACTTACCGTTCAAGACCTGAAAGAAGATGGAACAATGATAAAAAAATCAAAATACCACAATCACTTCAGATTCGTGAGAGCGACGTGCAGCGACGTCGACGTTAAAGATGAGGATGGGAACTACACGGCGATATCTCATAATTACATCGTATACAAAGATGATGTTCTTCTGATAAAATTCGGTACTAACAAATATGCTCTAAAGCACAAAACGCATAAGGACATAATTCTAAACAAAGGCAAAAACATGATACAATTTTTCAATGAACTCCATGATGTAATTGCGGAGGACATCGAAAAGTTTATATTGGTTAAAAATTATCCAGAAGCGAACAGGGTGTTTATTTATTTCGATTCATATTTCTATCAGCCTAAAGAAAACAAACTCCAAACGTGTTACAAGTTGTCTTTTTACTTGTCACTAAATAAAATCGTGAAAAGAGAAAAAGGATATGACGTCCCAAGCATACCGAAGCCACTTACGGCAGAGGAGTGTAATCAATTGTTTCCCCAATCGTAAAGGTATGATTTATAGGATTTTTCTAACATAGCTTCAATATAAGATATTATTTGAAAACATATTTTTAGAATCCTCTTAGCAAACTTATTGACGGGTTTTTCTTCCTTAGCATGTATAACTTAGCTAAATTAGATAATGCTCGATGATAAATATTCTCAAACAATAGCTATGCTAGTTTGGCTGAGTCATCTTGCAATTGGGTTATCATTACTTTATTTATTTTCGTTTATCCGTGTATCAGCTCAGATACGCACATTGACATAATTCTATAACGTATATCGTGTTATGAATTGAGATGCCTCTTATTAGTAAGGGAAGACCTTAGTACCATACTATGACTCCCCAAAAGTACATTAATTAATAAATCATTAGAACCAATTTTCATGAACGAAAATTAGTGCACTACTTTAAAGACATAATATTTCCTTACATATGAGATTTTCTAAAAAGTGTCATGTCTGAAATATAAGCAGAATTAGTTAATTGAGGTCATCAAGTCAAAACAAAAGAAAATTCAGAACTATCTAAAGGAGGGTTTGCTTTTAGTTCGAGGATCGATTACTGGTACGGATAGACAATCAAGAGTGTATTTGTCACGTAGAATTTTCTCTACATCATTATCCTAAAAACTTAGAGTTCGTTTTAGAATTTAGAATGTATCCTTACTAAAAAGATAAAATAAATATTTTTAAAAACTTACCGATGTAAAAGGTATGGTTGAAATTATTTAATAGTGTGAGTTTACACCGAGAGAATTCTTAATTAAAAAGCTATAGATAGATATTTAAGAGATCAATTATTGGGTGTAGGCAAGTACAACGAATATTAAATTTATATTTTCGCATTCCATTGATATTTAATAAAATATATGTTTTACAACATGTACCAAGAGAGCTAGTTCTGCTGGGGTAAAATAAAAATATCCTTAATAATATAATTTGGTCCATTTGTCCTTAACGATACCAACCTAATCACTGCAACGACTTTGCCCTTAGATGTTCCTTCAGGGCTGTGGGACGGAAAAGGGATTTTTTACAGTCTTGTGACCAGCTGCAATCGATTTCTCGTGGCCAAAAACCAATTAACACAAAAATCAAATACCCTTTAAAAAATTGTGTTACCGTATACAAGTGCTTCTTTTTAGATATACTAATATGTTTTTGCAGATTAAATAGACCGCAGGAGAACCGAAAATTTCAACATAGGTGCAATGTGACTCCTAAGAAATGTTTTTTCTGCAAAAATAAATAATTTACTAACAACAGTCTTGGTCTTATTTCCAGTAAATGTCTATTTTGGTTAATCGCAGACCTAATAAGAAGTTAGCAATGTCGGATTCTATTGTGCATCTAATAAAATCGTTCATGGCCTGAAGTAGTGGGTATTAAATATGTAACTACACAATTTATTTTAATATCGGTTTATGAGAATTTTGACCAGCCAGTCGCAGCTAGACACAAAATAGCATAATTGAATAGAATTTTACTGAAACAGACGATCAATGTCGTGGAGGCTACTAAAAATCTTATTTTTTTGCCAAAATTATAAGCTTTCATTCTAATTGTAATGACTAAAATGGCTACTAAACGCCTAGGTGTCACATTGGCTTTTTAAATCAAATGAAATGGATGTGAGTGCTTCAATTCACTTCCTTTTATATCTTAAAGTACGAAAAATACACTGAATCAGTCTCTAGTAGACTATAGAGTGGCCAAACAAATCCTTATTGCTACCAGGGAATCTTATGATTCCTCTGGCATGTCATTCAGGTATTTGTAGGAAAAGTTGATCCTATAAACGCCTGAAAACCGACTGTGTGAAGATCCGTAAGTTGAACTAATTCGTTTTGTTTTAATGATACAATAATTATTAGAAATTACGTGAACCGTTTTGAACAAGAATATTATAATAAAGGAGTCATAATAATAATAATTAAGTATTGCAACAAAGTTGTATAACAGGTAACAAAGATTCAATTCCATTTTTTTCCATTAAAGCATAAAAATAAACTATGAAGAATTTGTATGTTTCCGAAGTAGTTTTTCACAGTATTACCAATCAATAAGGGGGCGGAGACGACATCGGATGTTTGAGAACATGTTATCTGCGGGAAACAGAGGTCTTATATCAACCGCCTACCCATTGTTTTGAACACACAGAGCTCCTTTTATGGTGTGTATTTATGGCAGGACATGTTTTTCACAATTTGGGCAAAACACAGCTTTAAGATGTATAATGTATGTGATTTTCGTTTATAAAATAACATAATTAATTTATAGAAGTGAAGTAAATATTAGGTTGACTAGCATAGCTACATTCAGTAGACCATAAAGTAGTCGAATCACTGAAGTAGAAGTGTAGTAAGTAATTTATTTTGGAATTACTACATTTATAGTTTTGGGCTCTTGGATATTCAATGCAGAGGGGGTTCATTTATGGGGTTTATATTCCTGATTATTCTTTTACAGAGGGTAAATATATGTAGGGGTATTGTACTCATCCTTGCATTTTCCACATTTTGGTTGTGCTTAATATATTTTTGAAAGTGCTTAATATATTACCTCTTTTGGTGACGATATGAGCTATTGTAATGGTTTTGAATTTGTCGTGTCACTTTTAATTATCTTAATTTTAAGTAACACATACGAACTTGTTCTATTCTCTGATAACCATATAAAATGCACACCTAATTATTATGTCTATAACTATAATTTGCCTTACTACAATACGTGTACACTGAACCCACATGATATTTTATTTATTGAGTAAAGGGGAGTAAGACCGCATTTTAATTTAACCTGCTTCTAGTAACAACCTTGCATCATTATTGCACAGTCATTGTTGCTCTAAAGTCGTTATTCGTTAAATCTGCGTTGATGACACCATTTGGAGAAGCAATTTCACTTGATGACAACAAAGTTGGACAAATTTTCATAAAATCGATTGTATCATACAAAAAATTATTATTAATTTTTATTTGGGTGCAAAAATATACCTAAGTGGGTGATAATGTAGTTAGACGGATGTAAATCGGTCTAGTATTACAACAACAACCAATCACCAAATTACTACATTACCAAAGTATAAGGGCAGGGGAAGAATTAGTGTCATGAGTGTATTGGCTTATTTAAAGAGCTGAGGCAATTTTATCATTTCAATAAATAAAATAATTAGATCAACATATAAAATAATTCTTGTACATATTTATACTCATTTTACTAGAAGTTGCATCCGATACAAAAAACAACAATTAAACCTTTTCCGTTTTCCTCATGGTTTTCGTGCTACAGTAATTGAAAAGACAAATTGTTAGAGAAACACGTACCGAAAATTGTTTTGTAAAGATGGCAGCTTGAGCAAAGCAGGTATTTCTGGGGAATTACGTAATTTTCATTAGGAATTTCTTAACATAAGTGCAAAGTTTTGGCTTGGTCAGGTTTTGTTAGGTCGATTTCCCTAAACGTCCTGGACTAGTTGCAATAAATATAAAACGAAAAAACTAATATTAATATTTTAAAACAAGAACGTTAACATTGGCATAATTAAAAAAACAGTAGCAAGAACAATATGATATGCAACAACAACAATAATTGACATCAGTAAAACTAATCATTATTAATTAGTGGCAAGGGATTTATGCGATTGATATTTTAATTCATCACGTCAGGGACCTAACATCCACGGGGTCAAAAGTATTAAAAATACTTGTAGATTTATGTGGTAAATATTTAAATCCGTCAAGGACAAAGTTTGATGAGGTAAGTTTAAAACCAAGTTTTAATGTGAGGTGCATCAAACAAGCATCAATCACTTACCGCAGCGTGGTTTGGATCAGAACATTATTTTATGCTTTTTAAGTTTTTTTTTCATTTAGCGTCACTTTGAACTAAACGCAAAACTAATCATAAATCAAAAGTCGTCACGATATCAACGTACTATTTCAGTTTGGAACTCGATAAACAGTTAACGTTAAAACACAATCATTAATATTATGAATAGTGAGACTAAATTACTTACATCAACCGTCAGAACATCTCAAAAAATATTTTCATCATGTTCAGGACATGTTTCAATGTTTAATACGCCATCTTCAGCTGACTAAATGTTGAAACATGTCCTGAACACGATGACAATATTTATTGAGCTGTTCTGACGGTTGATGTGGCAATTTAGTCTTACTATTTAAATCGCACAGCTCAGGGGCTAAAAGATGGATATTAATAATATTATGGACTGTAATATTATTTTTATATTAGTTTTTTTTATTTCTACGGACCATGAACTTTGAATATAGAGACCTTATTATTCAATGCCAGAATAACACCTGTATATCATCATAACAAATTTAACACACCTATGCTTACTGATATAAACGTCTAATTTTAGATTCAGTGATCGTTGACTTGGTTGTTGTTTTAGTATACCAGTCTTAAGTGTTGTTGCTATTGTTTTATGCATTTTGTGGTGTTAAAACTTTGATAAAACTTACAACTCCATAAGTAAAATATTTAGAATGATATGTTTCAGTAAAATATTTTTTTAGATAAATAATAAAAAAGGCATAATTTTATACACCATAATAATAACATATTAAGAAAAGAAACAAATTTTAATTATGGAGCACCCTTGTAAAGAGGCTTAGGAATATTAATATTCCATGTAATTAGCGATGTCGTTTAATGAATAGCTTGACGTTGGTAAAATAATACACCGAGTTCAAAGTGACTAAGTTAAACTTTTTGTTTTACAAAATTGTCGACAAATACAAACCATTTATAAATATTATGTCAAATATGTATGCCTAATTAAAACTACGTAACATGAAAAAAGATTGTGCAGACCGGATCAAATTGTTATGTTATTGATCAAATCAAATCAGAATGTTAAATTTTCGAATTTTCAGATTGTCAGATCAAGTCAAATTGTTGATCAGACCTGATCAAGCGTGATAAAGTCTGATCGATTTATAAATTTAATCAGGCCTTCTCAGATGACTGATGAAATCTGAAGTGAATGTCCAGTCCTGATCAGATTCCTTGACAATCGTCGATCAGTCTTTGTAAATTTGACCAGACATGATTATTTTCATAATTTTGTATCATGTATAATTACAAAGTTTCAAAGATGTATATTTCTTTTAGTCGATAAATTTGTCCTTCGAATAAATCAGTTGATGGGCATTAGATGCCAACTCCATGTGTTGTCACCAATATTAGCAAAACTTTATTTATATACAGCCCAGCATTTTAGTTACCTAACTGTGCAGTGTCCTGCCTTAACAACTTGTAACCTGATTAACAGGTGATCATAAAATAATGGAAAACACTTGAGAAGTCCCTCTTATTATGAAAAGTGTCGTTGATAATGATTTAAAAATGGCATTGCAATCCTAGCTTAATCGATCATCAGCTCGTTAGTAATGTTACTGACTCCAGATATGATTAGGGCTTAGACTCGAGAACGTTTATTGCTATCTTAATTTTTTCGTCCTTTTACTGAACAAAATTTACAGTTGAATCCCGAGACGGAGTGCTTCTCTTGTGTTTGTGTTTCGTAAGAAAAAATACATACATAGAAACTCGTTGCAGTTACATTTAAACTATTTTCACTCGAAGTTTTGAGACCAAAAGTAATTAACTATTGAATGACAAATGGGTAATTTTTTAACATTGATCAAACGACGAAAAATATAAAAAAACAAACGTCACACAGTCTAAAAACGGTTCTGTATATAGTATTATACGTTTTTGAATACTATGAACCTTACGATGCACATCATTGAGGAGTAATTATTTTACATCTCTCGCCTAATTTTTATCACAGGTGTCTTGTTTATGTTATAAAACTTATACGTAAATACATTATTTAACACAAACCACTAACAGTGCCACAGAATATCTCCAGTGATTATAATTTAAATCCATTGAATGATATCAGTATTTTATTAACGTTATGTGTTTGTCAATACATACATTTTTTTTACATACATTTGGCTAAACTTACAAGTCCTACGGGATAACTAATACTAGTGTTATCAACAAAAAGTTCTGAAAAAGTAGAAATAAGGTAGTTAACCATAGATTCTACCTCACAAAAAGCAGAGTATTTGAAAGTAAAATATAAAACGTTTCCAAACCTAAAGGATATTACTCAAAGTCATATTAAACGGCGGAAGGATAGAGCGAGAGCGAAGATGTGTGGGGCGATTTCCTGCCTGCAGCAGACCTCCATACGTCTCCATTGCGGCGCTGCTGGTTAAAATGTGGCACCGCTTATGTCTTTCTGTCGGATACACGGGCTACATGTCGCCGGCTGTCTTTGCCTTTCGACTTTATATCTCTTAAAGGTCTCAGAATCGTTTTTAAGTTTATTCGTCTAAGTTAGTTTCTTCGTTCTCTATCTGAATCCTCTCCAAACGTCACTTGATATAAAATAGTTTTAGGTAATTTAAATAAATAAAATATACATTCCTCTATTCAGAATTAACAATAATACTGAAATGGAAAATAGAGAATACTAAAAAATAGGAAGGACACACCTAGACTACTGATTTTGGAATTTGTTTGAAACCTGAGGTCTTGCAGTTTTTATTTTATACTCTTATACTCATTTCCACGTTTACCTTTCAGTACAGGCCTTATGGGAGATAGCTATTTTATAACCTTTTCTGGGCACATTTGTTTACAAATATCTACAACAACATTTTATAAAATCAACAGCTGATTATAACATGATTGGTTTGTACAACGTAGAATGCCAAATGAAATACACAGTTTATGGAAATTCCATACTAAAAGGTGAACGTGGAACGAACATAAACTTAAACATAACATATATAAAGGTTTTGTTTACTTAACATTCCAGTTTTAAATTCCATATTTCTTTGGCTACAAAATTTAGTTGTTATTAGTATATTTTGCACTTAATTTTCTAACAAGTTTTCATAAAAATTAAGTTATCAAGCTATTCCAACCATCGATTCTTGACATAGTAATGTATTCTGCATACGGCAACAGACAGTTTTAACGCGATTAAGTCGCATCCATCAAATATTCAATATCGCCGGCCGGATGATCGATGAACAGTTTTATCCAATGACTGGACATGTCACGTCGTGTCCAACATATTGAACAAGGCAAGTTATAGATTGTTAAAAATACATCTCAGCTATATCTCGGATCACTAATTCTCTTGGGTATTGGTGAGGTACTAGAATAAAAAGTAAATAAATAATAGATTTAAAACAAAACTATTATGCCTCAAGCCTTTATACGAATAAAGTCTCCAATGTTATAACTTTTCAAATGTTATTTATGACATCCGTTCTGTTCCATTGGCATTAAGGTTATTTCTTATTGACCACTGAGCATTTAATTCTAGATTATTTAAAATTAGGAGTAAAAAAATCACTTTACTTCAACATTTAAAAAAATGTCATTGTTAGGATTGATGTTTTGAGTGATTTTAGAGGTGACTTTTCACATGGCAAAATAAAAGTGAAAAAATTTGGTGAAAGAAGTAAATAAAGTTGAAAGTGATTGAGTTCGTTTGCGAACATGGTCCTCAGAGACCTTGGACGGTTTTCTTTGATTGAATTGCTCCTTTAAGTGTACGTTGGACCAGACACTTGGTACTTTTAGCCTTAATAGCATTTTCGAAAAGAAAAACAACGGAAAATGAGTTAACCCAGTGTTAAGCTAATCAAAATAATATTATCTATTTTACTATCATCACGTCACATCATCTGTCGATAATAGAACAATTATGTTTTACAAAGGATTGACAGTAAGATATCTACCTATTTAAAAATAATTTCTGCAAACATCTACTTTCCCGAATCTAGTTTGGACTTGGACTGTTCTCTATATGCAGTTGTCCCATTCTTACGAATAAATGAACTTACATTCTTAATTTCTTACGATTCGTTTATCACTTAATCTTAGTTACTTTTACTACTTCCTTCATAATTATTTTATCTGAGTCAACTTTCAGCGCTCTAAGCTGTGGTATAACATCTACATATAGAATTTCACCATCGGTGATATTGAACTTGCAAAATGTCCAATTGTTTTAGAATTTTTTGGGATAGTTTCATTTGAAAAACTGAGCTGAACATTCTTGAAAAAAAAATATTTCGTGTCCAACTCAATCTATTTCATATTTAATTTTTATTTGTTTTAAAAGTATTAAAGTTAAGTGATAAACGCTAACTTTGCATCCATCATATTCATTTTGTACGATACTGCTTTTATAAATCAATATAAATATTTGACAGCCCGATTTGTATATTTGAAATTTTTGAGAAGCTATTTTAAAATTACGTTTGTCTGTGAGTAAATTATCTGTCTTGCAATGTTCTTGCCATATAACTCTCAACATTATTTAGTGTGACTTTTTAACTAAATGTAAGGGGAGGAGATATGGGTCCGAGGTTTTCACAGCTATTTCGCAACTTTGTTTAACTTTCCCCATCTTCACCTTCAGATTACATTGCCCGTTACAACCGCCTTTCCATCGCGCTGTATATTATTAAGTAAAGCTGTATGCAAAAGCAAAGCAGAATTTGCCCCAAATTTGTGCGCTCAAACAAACTGGATGCTGCGTATTAGTCTCTTATGTGCTAATTTGCACGTTGAAAAAAATCAGCGCCAAATATCACGAGAACTAATACACCTTTTCCTTATCTTATCTAAATATATCACGTTTAGTTTTCATGATAATACATAAAATATAAATTTGACTTAGAAGCATTTATTAACAGCCTGATGTTTTTAGTTTTTATATACACATACTTACACTTGTTAAGATATACACCCGTCGTTAAATGCAAAGTTATATATTAACTTATTGAGATTCAGTGGCTCAATATGTTTTGTTCGTGAATTTATTATTACATTTAGGCTAAATCCAGGTATTTCTTAACCTTTGTAAAGGCATTTTAAAACTATATCTACAGTGTACTTTGGAGCTAGGCTTAATTTAGTGGTATCTGGTCTATAAATGGACTTAAACACAGTTCGTACTCAATTCTGATTGGATATTTTGGCACGGTTGGAAATACATTTCAGATCGACATTCGCTATCAAGAGTTTCACATTCTGTTACTTACCAAGCTACGGATATGTGCAATCAGTAAAGTGTTCTTTTAGAACGTATCAAAAGGAAGGAAGGACACCTGGGACCCTTTTCCATTTGCAGATGAAAATCTAGAAAAATGCCATGGCGTAAGAGAGCTGTGAAACTAACATCTTACTGCAACAATCCAAACCTTGAAGATGTATTTGGAAAAAAAGTCTATTGTAAAAGCAAATATTACAGCTTGGTCCAATGTTTCAGTTTTTATTTTTAGAATTTCCATAATTGGGTATAAACTGGTAAGTAACAACATACCTGATATCAATACAAAAATACTTGATAGGAAATATTTCCATTTATTTGTCATTTTTAGACTAACAACATATTACAGTATTTTGATTGTTTTTTAATTTATTTTTACGGGTTTTATAAAATAATAATCGTATTGATGGTTATAGCACTGCGTAATACCTATTGTATTATACAGGGTATTTTTTTTAACGCAACCCAAAACTTAATTTTACCAGTTAAAGATTACTTCCCCCCATGATCCCCGGATTTGACCCCACTATATTATTTTCTTTCGGGATACAAGAAAAGTAAGGCCTGTGAAAACAATTCACAGGATATTCAGCACCTCAAAAAAAAAAACAAATAGTGCAAGAAATTCAAAGAGGTACCTAGCAACAAGTGTTAAGGAATTTGATGGAGAAAGCACAACTTTGTACAAATGCCAATGGCGGATTGCTTCAGCACATAATGTAAACTAAATATGATCCAACCTGTAATAGGTTGTATAAAATGTAAAGATCCATAAAACAATACTCATTTCATATTTATATTTGCATCATTAAATCTTAAAAATGGGTTGCGTTACAACCCCTGCATTTATTGTTTAGTATTAAAACAATAGTTTATTTTGGAGGTTATTTGTGAAAAATATAAGTAATATTACATAACTAGTTACCGAAATTACATTGAATAAATTTACCATTTAATTGGTGGTGTATACGTTTTATTGATATTTATTGATATGTCATCAATATCAAAAGCTAAGCCAGACGAAGTGTTCATTTAACTGATACAAAATTTAAAAATGAGGTGTGATAAAACACTGATTTCCGCCGTTGTTCCTTAACTTTGTTTAACTTTTCTAATTTTCACCTTTTTGTAATGTTATCATAAGAACCTCATAACCTTCCTCAACTTGCCGCATTATCCATAATTTTACGTTTCCCTGCTTCTATAGCCTGTTTTGTTTGATAAGTAACAAACTTGACATCTTGATGAGTAAATAAAAGATTAAGGATGGTTTTAACAGTCAAAAGATAAAAATACAAAGTAGAGGCTAAAAAATATGAATTTTCTTTGCACCTTAAGAGACAGAACAGACTTTTTTGGGTGCTTGGAATTACATGATAAAACTAGTAAATTATTATTCATAAGTCTTTTTATCACATGTTATTTTTCAATGTAAGATCATTAAACATATATAACTACTTTATAACTTTTAGATTGCATGCGTAAATGCTTGATTAAATGTTTGATTATTTGACCAACATTTTATTTTGAGGCTCGTGGTCAATAATCAAAAATCCCTTCCACTTTTCCCGTTAAATATATATTTCCTCTTCAGATCAAGATAAAGAAAAATAAACAAAATGATTATAACATGTGAAAAGTAGTTTTTAATATAATTAAATATTCCTATTATTTAAATATTATTAACAGTCTTATGCAAATAATATCAGCTAAAATGTTTGGGATTTCTTAGATTTACCGGCATTTCTAAAAAATTGTACGGATCTGGCTGAGGGCTATAGAAATTCATGTCAGCAAAAAAAAACAACAACAGGGAACAACAAATAAACCTATTCTTTGTTTGAAATTCATTGTTGGTGATGGTGAGTTTATATTTTGATTAGGACTTTTGCGGACATTTGCCATCACTGATTAGTAAAAAACAAGTTTCACGACGTTTCGGGATCTGGAATCTGATCCCGTCTTCAGGTGGAATAAAACCTAGAACATAACAAGATTAGTAACACATAGCCAGGAAAACCTGGACAAAAAACACAGCTAAAACAGAGAACTGTAAAAGCAGTCACGAAAACACTAGCTGAAAAGAAAACAATAACACAAAATAACACAGGAATCACAAGTATCAAGAATCACCAGACAGAAGAGAGCACGTCCACACCCAATCAGAGCTGAGCTGAGACTGGTGGGAGGACAGCAAATGGCGGCGGCAACGGAAATGGCGGCGGACACGGCCAACCAAAAAAAAATAAATAAATAAACCTACAAAATATGTTTATTAAAAAATTAACCTTTTTCGTAAACAATTTTTCCACTTTAATTATAATTAAAAAAATATAGAGTAACAAATTATTATTTTATTTATTAAAGCATAGAAAACAAATTTATTAAATGGTTACAAGTTAATGATGATGTTGTACATGTGCGTAGCATGTGCTGCCAACGCACAACTGACATAACAGCGGTTCTGCAGCTCTGGTGCAATGTCGACATGATCAAATAACAACTGCCCATCCATGTACTTGATCTGCACTTTTCACTGCAATATGTTGTAGTAAATTATAACTCGACGGAAGTATTTTATCACTCCCGAAAATGGTCGAAAACATGAGGTTGTAACACCCCGTTTTTGACGTCATTTTAGACCAATTTCCATAGTAACATTCTTAATTAATAAGGCTAAGTGTCTCTTAAAAAACTCGTAAACCTTCAAAGTTTCGTAAGAAAAAACTCAACAGTACTAAGTTTTGTACGAATTGAAAAACTATAAAGAAAAAGTAATAAAATTGGTACAGGGAACAGTAATGACATTTTAATTTGTTAAATAATTCATCCACTTGATTGATAATTAAATGCAGCAATGGAAATAAGGTGCTACGAAATCATGTTTGGACTTGAAACGCAGCTTGCGAATCAGCGCTACTAGCCTTTTTTCAAACATCATAGCTTTACTCACACATAATGGTAATAAATAAACACTGAGGCAGCATTTTCACTTGATCGTGAAAGCCTGAGACAACTACTCCTATGACATGTTACAGTGACGTTATTATGGTGACTACGGCCCTGCAGGCGAAGAACTGATGGACCAGTAAGATATTAACGGGACTTCATACAAAGCACACCCCGAGGTATTTGTCTTTGTTGGTGGTTCTCTTGTTTGAAATTCCATTCGATGTTGCTTTGAGTTTGGTGAAATTTATTCCAAATATTAAAAACATTGTGAGAAGTGATCAGTTATTTCTCTAGTTTTCAGGAAACGTTTTCAAAAAAATAAATGAACAATTATGTATCAGACTATTTGCACTACAAACTCTTCAGATTTATTTCAGATTGTGGAGTTACTAAAGTTATCAGCTTTTGGTCACACACTCCTGATTGCCCACATAAATTCCGCTCGAGTTTCATTTTGTCGTCCTCCCCTGATATTGCCCTGGAACAGATGTCTCAAACGGTTCCCCGGTTATATCTTTTTCTATCTTTTCAATTGTGAAGTTCTCCAACTTTCTGTAGCATTCCTACAACGCAGATGATTGTAGTAATTGAATTTATTGTTCAATCGTATGATAGATTAATGTTTTTATATGGAACATAAGTACAAATAAGTAAAAAAGTTTAACATTAATGATTTTAATATAGTGTGGACATACAATATGGGAGTGTTCAATAATTTGCTAATTTATTACATTTGTGAGAGCTTGAAATTTCAAATTTAGTTTTTTTTCTTATGAACTGTGAAAAACGTACTAAAAGAAAAAACTTTTCTCTTAGAACTAAATAACCTTTATGCAATTTCCAATTTAGTTTTTTTCTCTTGAACTGTGAAAAAAGTTCGCGTTTTGATCTTGTGATGCCCAAGATCAAAAAAGCATAAATGAAGAGGATGTATGATATCGCTTGTTGTGTGCTCTTCATTTTAAATACGCAATTGCAAATCTTTTAAAATAGCAAAGGAAAAAACTTCCTAGTTAAAATCATATTTCTAAGCCAGTGAATATTTTGGTAAAATTTCGTAAAAATACAGATTCATTTGGTTGGAATTGCATAAAAAGCATAACCAAATTCGAATTGAATGTTTAAGAATTTAAATATTTAACTGAAGCAAATCTTCTGAAGAATCCTTTACAATGAAAATAAAGTTGGAGGCGAAACGGTTTTTATTAAAGCCATCTAAAAAGAATAACCTCTAGGGAAACGTCAGCTTCCATGGTGAGTCTACAACATTGGGGGTTCTTCTTTATCAATACGCATTTTTTACGCTTTAATTCTTTTTCGGTTAAACGAATCTAAATTTCGGAAACTCTATTAGACTCACAGAATTTGTAATTTTTAAAGTAACGAAACTGTAAAATAAGGCAACCTGTATGTTTTCTAGGTTCCTTTGAAAAGAGCAAATTTAGTGTCTACACAAGCACATATGAAAGGCCTAACATCAGCCACACAAACACATTTTCATTCCCACATTATGGGAAAAGAGCGTAGATATGTCTTAATCCTTCCTAATTCCTTAAGTAATGTCATTGTAGGAGGTTACTGCAGTTTTACTATTATTTGGGAATAAATGTTCTTGGACTATTGTGTGACTCTGTTTGGTAAAACTCATAATGTATTGTTAAATTAACTTTTTAACTTTTATTTACTTCTTTAACTTTTTATATTAACTTTTATTTAGTAAAATAAAAAAATCTTTTGTACATTTTGTGAAACCTAAAGTTAAATAATGTTCATATGCAGTTTTACGACTACAATCCTACCTATGAACACCAGGTGCGAGTGCTTTAACGTTAAGTTTCTGTAATTTGGTGAGCTTACACAATACACATGGTTAAAGCACATGGCCCCATAAAGACCATATTATTTTAAAGGTGTAATATATTTTTTTGATTATGTTAAATCACTTTTTACTTAAAAAAACAACAACAGTTACGATCACAATGTCCCGTGAAGTTATTCTGAAGAACATAAAAAATGATGTTAACAAAGTGCGGTGGTGAAAGTTTGATGAGAAAAGTTGTGAACCGAGTTAGACAGTAAAGTGTATTAAACTGACATCGATCATTTTAGTTTTGCTTCGTAGACGACGTTACAGTTACACTCTTCCAAACTTAACTTTTTATGGAAAAATATAAAAACATTTTTAAATTTTTTCAAACTGTTAGCAATCATTATGGAAAATGTATAAAACAAATTAAAACAAAAATACAAATGTAGTTACAACAGCAGGATTTGAAAGGCTTTATAAATACAAATCGTATATAGATAGAAAATAGTAAAATCATTATTTACATAAATGAAAATACTGCATAATAGACATAGACATAGATATTCTTTACATAGACCTGCATAATAGTATTTATGATTGAACCAGAAGATATACCCGCAGCTTCGCCCGCTGAAAGAATAGCTCATTTTAATTCAATTACATTATGCCTTGTGCAATTTTTAGGAATAATTAACAAATGGACTGATTTATTTGAGTCATGTGCGTGCAATTAAACCCTTAAGTTGCAGCTGTTAATTCTACTCTAGATGAAAATGAAAAACTGTAACGCTTCCTCTAATCATGTTCCCCTCATGATTAGCAAATGGTATAAATGAACTTCATCCAATTTCCAATACAGAGAACGAGGATAACCTTGAATATAAAACAAAGAAGACACTAAGGATGGATTTTCGACTTGACTTCAATCTGCATTTAGCACGTTTTTTTAAAATAAACCGAAACTGAAAGAAACAGTAGGAGGTAAATATTTGGCTAAAAACCTATTTCCCCAAAAAGTTTCTCGTTAAATTTTTAAATTTTATTCTTTTAGTAGATTAGTTCTCGTACCTTTTCTGTTCCCTGAAAATATTCTACAGGACTCCCATCTATAGTTAGGAAAAACTAAAATGGCCTCCATTTTGAATTTTTTTCAAATAATCTATTTTAGCCGTCTGAGAAAGAATATTTTTCAAACATTTCTTTTTTTACATCTAAAGCCTATAGACAATAGTTGTGCCAACTTTCATGGCCCAAAGTATTGTGGTTTTTGAGAAATTAAGCTTTGAAAGTTAAAAATGGCCGCCATATTGAATTTTATAATATACCATATTTAGGCCTTTAGAGACAAAACATTGCAAAATCCTTTCTTAGTAAGCATCTAGAGCCTGTAAGGAATATTTGTGCCGAGTTTCAAGGCTCTAAGCCTTATAGTTTTTGAGAAACTGTGATCAGTCAGTCAGTCAGTCGGTCAGTCAGTCGGTCAGTCAGTCAATGGGTTTTGGCTTATATATATATAAGATGATTCAAAACCTTTCACACATAAATACCACTCCAGGGTTAAATATGAAAAATGATTATTTCACATAGCTATTACCAACTAAACAAAAAATAGCGTTTGGAACTTACCATCACGCTGGAAGTTAAACGTTTATTATGATTGATTTTTTGTATCTGCATTATGATCTAATGGAAGGTTTGTAATAAAATCTTATGTTTAACTCGTGAGATTTTCGCACATGTCACACGTTCGCCCTATGATTGATTATTTTATGTGATCTAGCAAAATCATCAAAAGACTGATGATTCCTAACCCAACCTAAATTACTAATATTGTACAAAACTATATAAATTAACTAAATAAAACGACATTTATTCTGTTATTAATTAATTTACTAACGACGTCAAACAAAGGTGAACTGTGTATGTACCCTTGTGTATATCACAATCACCCACTTGACATATAATGCGAACCGATTCTGTGAGTGCCAGTTGATTGTGGGCAAATTTAATTAATGTAATTATTTTGATAGACCTTCACTTAAGTTTACCCGGGGGAATTATATATACAACCTATATTATATATTGTAATTCCTATAATGAGAAAAAAAATCAACGGTCTACTATTTAGTACAAAATATGCATGTTACATTTGCGACACAAAGCAAAATATCTAATTTCATTAGTAATACTTACTTTAATCCATAGAAATTATGTAAGTTACGTGTAGTTTTTAAAAAGTTATATTGGGATAAATCTAAGTAAAAACAATATTTTTTTATACAAATCGAGCTAACCATGTAAATTTAAATATTTTTCTGTTTTCGGGAGGATTTCTAAATATCAGTTAGTTAATATTATTTCAATTTGCTAAAAAAGTTAATTCTAACGAATATGCTAACAAGATTACTCCTACTCAGAGACTTATACAGACGAGCAACTTTTCTTGAAATGAATTCACAGAAGGTTGGTAGAAAAGAGCTGCTGGGATTGCATGAATAATCTGGTAAATAATTTACGAGGGTCGCATGTGGCGGACCGGGGGCTTCGGGGTCGTCAATCTAAATACTGCCCTTAGATACATGCTGTGTCTTTCCACGAACATTCCATCCTTAGATCTATACTACATCTTGTAATGTTGGTTAATTCTCTAGATCTGCATGTCGTAATGTACATATAGCCCTTAGATATAAGCTTTGTCTTTCCAAGTACATTCTATCCTTAGATTTGCACTACATCTTTTAATGTTACTTTACTTCCCTTTATATTTGCGGCATCTTGTAATGTAAGACCTGTCCTTGGATGTATACTTAAAAAAGTGTGTAGTGAATGTATTGCCCTCAGATCTGTTATATATATTATGTAATGGCTATTGTCCTCAGATACAAGCTTCATATCGCAATTGAAACACTCCCCATTGATCTTTACTGAATCTTGTAATGTAAATTCAAAGCCTGTGCTTAGATATATGTCTCATCATTTAATGTAAATACTACCTCAGATCTATTTTTACATGTAAAATCTATCTAGAATTTACATTGCAATGTATATCTTTGAATGTAAATTCTATCCTTAGACCTACATCTTTTAATGTAAATACAGTACTACCTTCAGATCCATGCTGAATATTGTAAAATAAATATTAAACTCACATCTAAGTAGCATCTTGTAATGTAAATATTCCGATTTGATCTATGGATAATCTTGTAATTTCAATATTGCCTTTAACTAAGCTGCATTCTATTTTGAGCCTGCCTTTAGATATATAATACATTACATAATGTAATATTACCTTTAGATATAAGTTGCATATCGTGTTATAAATTGTATCCTTAGGTCTACACAACATCTTGTAATGTAAATATTGCCCTTAGCTTTAAGATGCACATTGTAATATAAAAACTGCACTCAGATGTAGGATGCATATTGTAATTTAAATATTGCTCTTCTATCTATAATGAATATTGTAATGCAAATACTGTCCTTAGATCTGTGCTGCATAGTGTAAAATAGATATTCCCCTCAAATTTAAGCTACATTATACACACATTATACATTAGGGTGTTTTTAAACGAAACCCATTTTTAATCTTGAATAATGCAAATATCAAGATGTAAGGAGTATTGTTTTGGTTATCTTACCATTTTATTCAACCAATTATTTAAGATTGATCATATTTAGCTTACATTATGTTATCAAACAATCCGCCATTGGCATTTATACAAAGATGTGTTCTCTCAATTAAATTCCTGAACACGTTTTGCAAATTACCTCTTTGAATTTCTTGTTTTAAAGTTAATAAGTTTGTTTTGTGGTGCTGAATATCCTGTGAATTGTTTTCGTAGGCCTTATTTTTTATGTTTTCCAAAAGAAAATAATATTATGGGATAGAATCCTGGGATTTTGGGGGGAATAATCATTCACTGATAAATTAAATGTTTGGGTTGCGTTAAAAAACACCCTGTATTTTAATATCAATATTGCCAAGGTGCATTCTTTACTTAGAGCCTATCTTGAGATGTATGCTACATCTTGTAATGAAGATATTGCCCTTAGATCTATGATGTATATTGTAAGTAAATCATCTTCAGCCATGAAGCCGTCTGGAGTCGAATAAGTGCTTTACGCTTTTATATTTAACACTCATTTACTAACAATTGAACATTAATAGACAGGATATATAATATAAATTAAATTCATCATCACCAACAATGAATTTCAAACAAAAATAGACAGGAAATTTAATTAATTAGCTTAACACAGCTTTGAACCTGAGAGGCGGTTCTTTAAGGTAATATCCAAAAGTTCACATAATTGATCTATTTTTTTGGTACCAAATGGGCGTCTCTAAGTTGCGGCTGACTCGTCTCTGTATGATACGAGTCAAATAACTTGGCCCCGTCCTCCCATAAGACTAATGTTAATTTTATAAATAGGCTAGTAACTTTGTCTACTAGTTGTAGTTGTAGATGTTTGTAGACCTAGATTCCTCCTTCCTCCTCGACCGGAGGAATAGTTCTACAGCGGGTTTGTTCTATCTTGTAAATGTGATTATTGCTGCTACGTCTGACTACCTTCAGAACACCTTTACCTTCTGACTACCTTACAGGCCTAAGACGACGAAAAACACTTAAGAATGTGATAAAACAAAAAAAGCCATCAGTATGAAAGAATTGAAGGTTTTGTAACAGATGTTCAGCAACAACCTCCAATCCGTTGATTGACTAATAGCTTTGTAATATTGTGGTTAACGTTTCTGAAGTAAACCAACGATAATAGTGATACAGTGAATCTCAAGGTGACAGCTCGCTCGACAATCGTTACAGATTTGCTCCTTCGTTAACGAAGACATCTCTTCCCGATATTGAATAAGGAGCAGATTTTCTGAATGTATATTATCAATAGATTCAGTTATATGAATTTATTCAATATAATTTATACATTATCATCAATAATTATCATCTATATACTTAATACTATAAGGTTTTTTACTGTTAGATCCCTTTTTCAGCCATCCTACTTAACCGATTTTGACGATTGAGGTGTCATTTTAAAGCTTATAATGTAGCGCACCGGCGACTGGTAATTAAAATTGGCATTTCTTTTACGGCTTCGACCCCCAAGCCTTTGATTTATTTCTAGAGGGCGCTTTCAACGCTCCAGTGCTGAGCAACTTGCGTTAACATGGTTTTAAAATGTGATTGTAATTTAACAGCTTAGACCTTTAACCTTTAAACCTTTATATCGATTTTTAACCTAAGTCAGATTGTAAACAAAAATAGAAAATCTACAAGATTTGATTCATTTGATGAAAACTAATTCTTAAATGGGACACTCTTTTGACAATTGTAGACTAATTGAGGTAGGAAAATCATTCTTAATGGTGCAGAAAGAAGTTGAAGGCAAGAGAAAACCGAGCCGATGAGATTAGCGAAAAACATACGTAACCTTGGTCAAGAACACAGAGAACTGCCGAGAGACAAAGACTGATAGAACATCAGAGGGACACTGCACCACCTATCTACTTGAAGCAACTTAAAGAAGATGTTAGTGCATGAATACGCGAACAAAAACTTCCAGTATACTACTGTTGTACCAGAAGACAAATTAAAATACCTAATGCTAAGGTGATGAGCAATGTGAGTGTGTTTTTCAGCTAAGCTTTTATTTGTTTATGTCAGACCTTTAAATTACACTTGAAAGGTTAACTTGAGTAATAACGGCGAGTTCAACGCTTTAACGCGCAGAAAACTTGAAAAACCAAAAACACATATGAAAGGACCTTTAAACAGGAGAGTTTTTGCAGGCTTTGAAGTGAGTTTTGGTATTTAAATTTTAATATCCATCATAGTGTTCGCCTGTTTAGTAAATATTTCTCCTACTTCTTCTTATCGTAGGCGAGTTTCTCAAGAAACAAAAATAATAATTTTAAAATGCGCAATTTGCGCATGGGGCCCCTAGTTCTATTAATTTATCATCCATTTTTATTATTTTTATAATAAAATTAAAATGTGTGCGCATTTAAAATTTATAATGAGTTTATTATCTTAAGATATCCGAGGCCAAATTAGTATGCTAAGTTTCTAATTACTATTGTTTCTAAAATAAACTTAACCATATATTTCCTCATAAGCCATGAATAAATTTTATTTTATCGCAGTATAACAAAATTCTTGGGTATTAACAAAAAACTTTGGGTCCATCATCCTTTGTAGCGTTTCCTCAAACCTTTCGCTCTCGATGACCGTACAACTGAATATTAAGCTTCATTATCATCCGGCCTTAGGTTGAATAATGTATTCCACGATTCCTTACGTTAGATTTCATCCTTATAAGACATTGAGTACCACGCAGCCCAAACAATATCGAAATATTTTAAACGTTGTAAACTTGTCCTATTCAAGAGTCATATTTGTTTTTAAAAGGCAATATATGGTGAAATGTTTACTTTTTTCAAGAGTTCTTTTTAAGGTTAAAGACAAATCAGTCTTAAATTTCTTGTATTTAACCATATTATTAAGACGAATATAATAAAAATATATAGAAAAAGGCTTCAGAATAGTTCAGAACCTTTCCTTACCATCTCACCGCGGATGAAGGAAAAAATTGTGGAGATGAAAAATTGTGTAATTAGCTTTTGTAAGCTAATTAATTGAAACTCACATAGAAGGAGAAAAATAAGTGAAATATTCTGCAATGTAATTAAAACACATTCTCACTGCGGATGCTTTGTTGTTCCCCAGGCGTAAATTAATATTATTACTGTATCAACGTGCCTCAGGGACCAACACCACTCCCAACATTTTTCATTATTAAACATGTTATGTGTAACAAGTCTACTTAGCATAAATATTTACGCGTTTATACTGTTTGATATGATAACACGCTTGACCTAAACCTATTTAGAAAATAAATTGTCTATTTCTATATAATCATGAGGATTTCATCTCCATTAGAAAAACAAGGTTCGATTAAAATACTCATTTAAGTGCAGAAGGTCAACTTTCCTAGTTCTTATTAATAATTGGATTCATAGCTTTTATTAAATAACTCTAAAATTTTTTTAATGTATAGGGCATATTTCTTATTTTTTATCAGTTTTTATCGTATGAAGTTGGATAACTGTTCAAAGATTCTGTAAGTATGCGTTAAACATTTTATTAATTTTTCATGTGTAGATTTTATCAGTCACTTTTTTTCATGTTGCTTGTATTTGGCCCAGGATCACTTAATGAATTCGACAATGGTATAAAATTACCTTAATTCCGTCAGGATCCGTTGAGGTAGATTATATATAATTATATAATCTACCTCAACGGATCCTGACGGAATTAAGGTAATTTTATACCATTGTCGAAGTCACTTTTTAAAAACCCTCATCAAACATAAATGAATTTTTGTACCATAAACGTGTTACCAATTATTTAAATTCACTCATAACAAGTATTTATAATTATAAATACAATTTAAGTTATAAGCTTAACTAGTATTTAAAACAATCCTCATTTAGTTTGCCTACTTTATCCGTTTCTACACGCTAACCATGATACAGTTTTTTGTTAATGTTTAAGTATACTTTTCCTGTGCTGCATTTTCCAACATAAATATACATAGCTGACCGAATATTTGTAAATTGAACAATCTATATATCGGATTGTTCTCATCAACTACATCTTTAAAATTTTTTGGGGATTTTACGAAACTATTACCCAGGCAAGTAACTTTTCAGGAACAATACTATATATAATTCAGACCCAATCTGCCCCGGTAACAAGTTTCTCCACAGTCCAAGTAGCTTCATTCAACTCTTATACATATTTAATCAAATTGTAACGTTGGTTTTGACTGTAAGAAGTTCTGAGTTCAAGTCTCAGAATTCTATTTATTTCGAAATATGTTTCCCTTAAATTTGTAGTTATAAATGAAAAGCCGAGTTTTTGATTGAAATGTAGGCTTACTCAATTCCATTAACTCAAGCCAATCCGTTTTATTTGGTTTATTGAAGCTACATTTTTAGTTCATGGAAAGGTGTGGTTAAGAGCCGTAAGAATATATAAGTCATTACTATGTAATGACTTATATATTCTCATATAACCCGTTGCACTTTAAAAATTTGCCTGTTAAAGAAGACAAATTTATTATCTCGATAACCTCTTTAATTGAAAATAACAGTAGGGGCCTACATTTTAGTTTCAAGTGAGACTAGAAATTAAAAATCTGAAAAATGTAAATGAAAAAATCTCTCTAAAATTCCAAAGAAGACAAACATAATGTGTTACTGCTTATATTCATATTCCTTACAATTCTTTTCTCTGGCAGTGTGCAAGATTTCTTACAATAAAAAAATACAGGCAGAATTCTGTCATTGCCATGCTTAGTTTACATAAAATTATGATTCACCGTATATTTTTACTTAACAGCTTTAACTAATTTTCTATTAACCTATTTTAGTTACTACTTAGATTACAAAACCCACTTTGTAGCTAAAATTTATAAAAACGATCGTTAAAACCATTTTACTCACACAGGATTTAAAAAATATTCCATGTTAATGGTCTGTTTTAATTTTTGGTCAAAACCATTGTCTTATGACTACAAAGTCAGTATGCTAAAATTCGAAAAGGTGTCAGCCTGATACTGTGTGCGTGGTTTGATAGTCAAAGTTGGCTCATTAGGCTTTCGTGTCATTAAGGAGGATCGTGACTTTAGAGTTTACAGGGATTCTCGCGACACGACCCAAGCATCACAGCCGATACCTTTCAAAGGAGTAATTTGAATACTCCCTGTATAAAGGTTGAAAAGGACAACTTATTTAGTCTTTCTATGTAGATATCAATGGGTGTTTCAAAGGTTACTTTTGAAATTCATGTATTGCAAAGGCAAACTTTTTTTTCTACAACATAAGCTTCTTAAGAAGGATCACACTCCTACGTCTTTAAACTCGCTACTAAATCATTAACCTTTATACATAGACATCAGCTCTTGATAAAAGTTAAGTTAATAAGAAGAGGAGCTTTTTTAAAGTTAGTTGTTTAGTATTAAAAACAGTTGATTTTAAAAGCAAGAGTAATTTCATTTTAGGACTCTTAGTAGGCCGGAGTGGTAGCTAAATTATTGTACCTTAAATGCAATAATAAAGTTTAGTTTAGTTGCAACTTGTTCATGTATGAAGGCTAGTAGGTGGGTTCAATCATGTCCTGTCTCCTTTGTAGTGGCCCATGGTCTGTGTATATATTGTCAGGCTTGTCGTCTCTAGCCCTCCAGCACCTATTGGCTATGTCCAGTAGTGACAGTGTTGTCTTGTTTAATCAGATGCAATAAATAATATAACAGGAATGAACTAATTCTAGTAATATATGTTCTAGAAAGCCTAAAGGTGTGTGAGTTTGTATATTTATTTTATTGTTTGATTGATTTTCCATCTTACCTTAACTGCTGAAACGTTATCTAATTTTTTTCCAGGGACACAGCCTGTGCCACGGAACAAAACATGGGAGAATTCGTTTTATTAAAATAAGTAATAACCTTATTTAGGATGAAATAAACAACTATAATTTTAACAGGTGATAATACAGCTGATTCTCAACAGCAAGAATAGATGTTTTCGATTATTTTATCGTAGACACTTATGTTATCAATTTTATCTTAGTTTTTTTTGCTTTAAACCCAGTCAATACTAAACTAATTATGAACTCCTTTTTTATTTCTTCTTATGAGACTAGAATTGTATTTTTTTCTACATTTTAGACAAAGGAGACTTAGAAAGATTCTTAATCACGTAAATAGGTAAAACACTTTAATAAAAGTGTTATAGCTATAAGGTTTCATATTTAATAAGTAATAGGTTTCATATTTAAAGCTACAACAATTTCACTAAAAAGGATTTTTTTAAATAACCATCCATCAATATAAAAAAATGGAAACATTGAAAATATGAATGTAAGAAATAATTTCGAATACAGAGTCAATTAGAGATATTTTGTATTTTGTTATCATTATTTATCTTGAGTTATTGCTATTATTGCTGCAGGCTTATCTATGGCGAACACTTTGTTCGGTTTAATTGGCAAAGTTCTACCAATTGCTGAGTAAATATTTGATAAGAAAACTTCACTGGATATTAAAAACTATTCTAAATTAATCCTTTTCAAAACGTGTATTATATCAATAAAAAAACTTAACACACCGTCTAAACTTTCTTTAACGCATTATATTGCAGCATAAACATATACACATTTGCTTAGTAATGTTATTTTTCAATACCAAAGCAGTATTGAATTCTACTTAAGATTAAATATAATTATTAACGTATCAGAAACTTACATAATACCTGATACAGATTACGAAAAAGGTAGACATAATAACTAGACATAAACAAATCATTCATTCATTTATTCAAATCATTTGTGTACGCTTAAGATTACATTATATAATTAATTTATAAAACTACTTTAAAGGTTGACGGAAACACGGCTAAGAAATACAGACTATCAAAGTGACTCAGAAATATCCATGTTTATTGATGACTGATATGCATTACTTTGATTCCAGGATAAGAAACAGAATTTTCTATTACATCCTTTGAATGAAGCCTAACATTCAAAATTGTACGAAGAAGGAATCAAACCAGTATGACATAACATTATTACAAATAAGATTTTAATATAAAATTTAAGACTATTAGTAAGAGTACACATTTAAATAAACAATATTAATGCTATGTATCAAAACGTTTATAGTACTTCCTCTCCATATATGATACATATTACAAGTGACGGCAGAAAATTGGGATTTGGACATGTATTGCATATGACATGTTATTTAGTAAGTGTATAGAGACAAAAGAGAACTCTGAAACGTACAGGATGAAGGTGTGACCTGTCGTAAACAGCTTCCAGGAAACTAAACACATCGTTGAAGTGTTTAGTTTAGTGTTTAGTTTAGTTGAAGTGTTTAGTGTGTATATTTCTATGTCATTCAATTACAAGACAAAATAAGACCATCTTTGATTCCTACAATATCAAAGATTAAAACAAAAATACACTTACACGATATATTGCTGAAAAAAGGAAGACAAAAACATATTGCTAAATTAAATAATTTATGCGTAACATACTAATAATAAAATCGTATTACTTAAGAAGAACTAACCACAAAATATTATTTTGTAATATCTATTAATGTTGGAAAGGAAAAAAAGTAATGCTATAAATATATTTCTAAGCCTCTTTAATTACTTTTAAAATTGTAGGAAAATAAGTTACGAACAAATACCAATAAAATTATAATTTATTAAATGCGAGGACATTTAATAATCTGTGGGACTTATTTTGGCAAAAAAGAAGTAAGAAAGAAATAATTCATTTCCAACCGAACAAATAACAAAGATTACAAACATGAGATGTTTAAATTTGAGATATTACTTTAGGATGGTAATAAATCGAAAAAGGTGAGTGAACGATTCTTGAAACATAATTAATTGTAACATTTACACTACACATCATCAAGGGAAACAAACAAATAAATAAATACATTTTCAAATTCAAGACCATAAAAATACTACTTTATTGCCATGCCCTTTCGAACGTAAAACACAGAGTATTTTAATTAGAAGTATTTCGTTCACAATGAAAAGTAATATAATACGAATAATAATTTGAAATATCAGTCAGCGAATAAATCTCCGGATGAAAAAACCTGCACAACTGACTTTTATGAAGTTAAGTTAGGACTCCCCTCTTAGTACTCAAATATAAATTTGTATTCAGAGATATATCGTTAAATTTTAGATTAATATTAAAGGAAATTTTTTCTTTCACCATGGATAAGACGTAAGAAACAGTTATGAAAGAAATCACACAGCACCAAACGGGAAGCTGATTTGAGAATCCGCAGTGCTCGTTGTAACAAAGGCACAGGTGCAGGGCTGTTCAATGTGTACTTTGCAAGTGGTTTATGCTTGGGGAAACATAATGCTCGCATGAGGTGGTATTTAGTTATTGAGGATATATTATTCAAAATGAATTGGAATTTTTGTCATTTTCGCAGATTTTTAACTATTGCTGAATACAAAAATTTAAAATAACCAACGTAAAAATCATACTCTGTGCAAGGAAATAAAATTAGTATAATTTACAGGTTTCGTATGAACGAGTCATGTCAGGAGAAATTTGTTTACTTAAAACTCAAACAGTGGTATTCATAATTCTTTTAACGCTATTTTTCCAAAATAAATCGATAGAGAAATAGTTTTTATTTCATTTTTGCACGACTTAATGTGCTTAAAATTTCAAATTCAAGAGAGATTTATTTTTTTCATCGTGAAAACAATAAAATAAAAATTCACCCCAACGGCTGTATGTCAGGGCTAAACACCTGCCATGAGCTCCGGATATGCAACAAGATAATCTTCAATGTCGGAGTTACCGTCAGTTCATCGTCAGCAATATCATTACCGGCTGTAATCTGACAGCTGACGACTTGTAAGCCCACCCTCTACCCGCCTCAGCTGCTCTCCTCAAAACATTTTCTGGGTACAGATGAAATCTGCAATATATATGACTCATTTACAAAGTGCAGTGGGGTTAAGGTTGTGATTATAAGAAATTGAAAGTTAAACTATATCTTATTTTTTATTTTTATCGTAATATCCTAATGCAATAGCGAAAGACTTCCATACTTACTTTTTTAAGACAACTGATTTCGTGGCAAAAATACAATAAATATTCAGATATTGATTACGCTTAAGGCTATTTTATGATTGGTACTTCTCCTACAGATTTGAAACATTATTATTAACTTAGGTGTCTTGGGAGGGAGGGAGGTGGGAAACTTAGCAGATAATAAAATTTTATGAAGGTTAAATTAAACGGAAGAGCCATAGATAGTAGTAGTAGTAGAAGTAGTAGTAGTAGGAGCAATAAAAGTGAATGGTAATAATAGTATATTTCGCAACAAGGGCCGAAAATGAGGTTTTGGGGGATCGAGATCGTGTTTCAAATTCGAAACAAAGTCGAGAATTTGAGACGATTGAGGGGTGCAAAACCATTCAGCGAGGCGCGAACGCTATTTTTCACCACATTTTACAATGAAATATATCCTACATTAACTGATTATTTATTTGAAACTCTTAAAAACAAAATTTTGAGGTTATTAGCAATGATACAACGTACTTGACATGGTTTAAACAAATACAGCTACCTGTGCTATTTTTCACCACATTTCACAATGAAATATATCCTACATTAACTGATTATTTATTTGAAACACTTAAAAACAAAATTTTGAGGTTATTAGCAACGATACAACTTCCTTGACATGGTTTAAACAAATACAGCTACCTGTATAAAGCCATGGTTTAAACGATACATCATATGATCGCAATTATCCTATCTTTGGAACCTATTGAACGCCGAATAATCATTAGTTAGGTTCTCTGTAATAACCATTATCATAAAACGTCAAAAAAATAATTCTTTTTGGAGTGAGAAATTACTGTAAAGTAGAATAGTTCACATAATATGGATAATAACACTTTACTACTTTTAATGTTTATTGCAGGAAGTAATATTTAGTTCTAGACTGTTATAATGAATTTACATTATAAATGCAAGTGATGAATTCATTTTTGTATCGTGTGATTGCAGTAATCTTATTCAAGGTATAATTTTTATTTGGAACGATGGCTTCAACATCATTGGTGAATCCTTCAGTTTTGCGTGCCCGCGGTCATGAAAAATAAGGAATATCAATTTCATGAGCAGTGAGAGATGTCATGCCGTGCTCCTGTCCTTTTAGTCTGAGTGTTCTAGGGTGTGGCTTCAACTAATTTTACAGCGATCCTTATCTTCTGAGCGATCCTTATCTACACATAACAATTTCACAACATGTAGAAGCTCTACTAAACTCATAAAAATGAAATTTAATCAACACCTTTCAATTGTTTGGTTGAAAGCTTAATAGTTTGTTTGTGAAGTATTTTTATTTTAAACTCAATGTGGCAACAAATTTAGCCTTGTGACAGCAAATTTTGATAGCAATGATGAGGGCTTACTTAACTTTATGTGAATCTTAAATATGAAAACGTCTACAAAAATTTGACCACAGAAAAAATGAAAGTGGAACTAGTTGTCATACAAAAATAAGATACAGAAATACACGAAATAAGCTTGGTTGGATAGAGTAATAAATATCGTGATAATAAATACAGATTGCCATAGATAGTAGCCATAAACATTAATGTAATAACCTTGCTTCATCCAAGTAAATCCTTTTTAGTAAACAATGAACGGCTGATATAAGCTGAAAACATATTCTTTTATTTTCGGAGCACAACATTAGCTCGATACGATTGAAGACTACGGCCGCCGGGAATGATCTTGCTCGACAGAGTACCCTGGGTTCTTTTTTTCTCGGCAATGGTCCGATGCTCGTTATTTTATAAACATAATAATATTGAACAGTAGATACCAAGTCCAAATATAGTTAAATAATACTATTTGTCTGCATGGAATATCTTGAAGTCTTTGGGAAAACGATTCAAACATTTATCCAAGAAAAATATTATTTACATTTAAAGCATAAACAAGCTTTTTATTGATATTTTAAATATATATATATATATATATATATATATATATATATATTCCCGTAACAGTGTTTTACTCAAAATTAGTACATAAAAACTGACTGTGAAAACAAAATATAAATACAGATCCATTCCTTATCAAAGGTTTCCTCACCGATCGATACAAGTTCTAACTCATTATTTCCACAGTAAAAAGAGAAGCTAATTAAGCCAACATTGTTTTTTTCTTAATGCCACAAACAACTTCGCAATAACAAAATACGAAAAGCTGCTGTACAAGGAAAAAGAAAACAGTGTTTTTGTAGAACAAACAACAACAGAGCGTAGCCCCCTCTTCTTGCATGGGAATGTTATAATGCCGGCGACAACGGTTGGGTTTAATAAAAACACGGCCGTGCCCGCGGCGAACAAACAAACACGCCACAAAGTGACAAAGCTTATTCAGAGAGGATTGCGCACGTCACCATGTGCAACGGAAGCGACTCTTTTTTGCAAAGCCGACATTTTTTTATTATTTCAAACAAATGTACTCGTTGAAACTCTGAGGTCGCTGGTTGAAAGACGGTATGTGGCGATGTTGGTTAAATATGTCAGTTCGAAAGGTGTGCCAAATAGGTATCAAATATTAAAAAAAGAAGTCTTCGGTATAACTATTTAGCCTTTGCTCAAGGGAAATGTTAGTGGCAGTAAATCAAGGAAAGAGTATTTTCTTCACAGGATCAAGAATCAAGAACTTTATTAATCTTTAGACATACATAGATGCATTAGATTTTGTTTAAATTATAGTGTGATAAATTCAATAACAATCAATTAACAATCAATAAGAACCTACATACAATTCATTTAAAACATAAAACCATGGAGACAGTTCACAATAAATGAATAGGATTAAAATGAAGGCTAGATATCCTGTATTGCAATACAACTGTTCTCAAATAAAACGTTTAGAAAAAACTTTGATCAAGCTATAAATGATAGAATAAACTAATAAGCTCCTTATTAGACAGAGTCATATCACATAAATGTGCATTGCTTGAACGAAGCATTCTTATTAGAAATACAACACGTGTTTAAAAAACCGGATGGATTTGACGTAAAATGAAACCGTTGATTGCTGATTGCATTGTTTATATGTATTTTCTCCCTACTAGGGATGTAGATTTTCTAACAATATTATTTAACTCATAATAATAATAATATACGGAAGTGCATGACAGTAAAAAGGAACAGTTGATTCTTTAGTAAGGAATTGTATGTCACCTTCTTGCGGTGCATGTAACAAAACAAGATAATCTTCAATGTCGGAGTTACCGTTCATCGTCAGCTATATCATTAGGGTGAAATCTGACACCTAACAACCAGTAAGCGTTATTGCTGCCTGTCTTGTTTCTTCGACATTTTGAACAACCTTTTTTTTCTGGCTGTACATTTGATGAAAGCATCTTAGAAAATGTAATAGAAGATTACTATGATTATAATATATTATCAAAAACCCTATAAATAAGACATCAAAAATTACATCCATCAATTTATAGTTCTTCTTAAAAAAACCTGATAGATTTGAAATTTAAAAATTGTAATTCCGTTTCAATTATGCTTTTGTCAAATAAAATTCACTTGCAAGGGAATTACAACGAGGAAACTCATGATGACGTACAGAGTGCACACAACATAATCGTCGTATATCCTATTTCATCTTGGGTTACCATTTCCTACTTGGAAAATAAATTAGGCGAATTTGAAATGATTAAAAAAGAATAAATAAAAGTAATAGACAAAGGAAGGTTCCAAACACGCTAATGACTCTCTTTTTAGTAAAATTTTGCAATGAGTTAAATCTAATTAACAATTTAACTTCACTACATTAATGGAAGTAGCAGATTCCATTAACTTCGCTAGTAATGGAACAAGCAGATTCAACTGAAAGAAAAAACTCCATAAGTCTTTTCCAGCCACCGGAAATTAAGTTTTCGCTCTGATGATTCTCTGAGCTTAACTCAGTGCACGGTTAAATAAATAATATGAGATGTAGAAAGTGAAATATTTTTAAATTTTTACAAATTCTTAAAGTAAATTCATAAATTGTATACAAATGTTATTGTTGTTGTAATTTTGGAAAAAATTAATACATTATATGAAAGAAATTATGCCTGAATTACCTTCTACAAAGAAATATTCAAGGTTGAGCTATGTTTGCAGGATTTAGTTGCTTCTGTTGAGTCGGCCGGAGAGGTGTTTTTTAAAGAAGAATAATACCTGTTATTCAGATTTGAAAGAGAGTACAACTGTCAGATATTTTATTTTAATTTAAACATATTGTAAGTAAAAAATTTCCCCTCACTCAATTCTTGTGTACATATCAGTTTTAACTGTGTTAAATTCCACCTGCTCTGTATGCAGATGCGATTTGCGTGTCTTCGCCCATTCATCAGCTCCTACTACAGGCAGGAGTGTAATGACAGGCTGCTCAAATCTGAATGGAGACCAGTCGAGCGGCAAAGGAGTGGATTATAGGCCACTTTGTTTTATCCCTTAGCCTAGTTAACCTGGTAAACCGTTACACTAAAGGTCCCCTTGCTTTTTGACTATTACATCCAAACATGTCTTTAAAGTAAATTTAGTTGATAATGATTGTTAAGGTATTAAACAATTTGAGGTTACAGTTGGAGGGCAGTTTTATTGAACCACATAAATTGCACTTATTTCCGTTTTTTTTTTTGTGAATTTTACGTTAATGAATGAATTCAGCTTATAAATGAATAAGTGTATAGTGTCCATAAGTGTATATTGGCTAGTCTTTATCAATAAAATAATAATTCTATCGAAAAATTTAAACTTTGTGCCTTAACATTTAGAGACGTTTGACCATAGACGAAATAGACTTAGAATACAGTTTAAAGTAAATTTTATTAGGCTAGAACAGTTTTTTCTGGTGTAGGAAAAGGAAAAACTTAAAAAACGCTATTTTGTAATTAAAGTCTAAAATACTTGGGAAACTTTCAGTTCACTGATGGATACTAATAATAACACAAATGGATGGGACAGATTTTTGCCAATGAAAACTGAACATCTCAAAAATGAAATACGACACCTGAACCAAATTCATCACCAGTATCACAGATGAATAACTGTATAGATTGGCAACCTAATGCATTTTTCGTGCCCGTTTTTTACCGGTGTCAAGTTTTTTGGGCTGTCATGCCACCCGAATTGCAATGGTATATACGTTTTTTTATCTATATCTGTCCTTTGGGATATAAAGATTTGATTTTGATGAAATCGTACTTTGTCGCAATATGGGTGACAAAACAATTTAACAAACTTGACGTCGCCTTAAAAAACGTGTACGAAAAATACCATTAGGTTACCAACATGTTTAGTTCATCTGTGCCAGTACGAAAATAATATGTGTCCATTTTAGAACATGGAAAATAAATGTTGCATTTCCATTTCAGAAATAATTGTCATTAATAAATTGATCCGTGAAATTTCAGTAATCCCCTAAAATGTATTGCTTAGCTGTAATAAAGTCAATACTTTACTGTCTAAATTAAAACTTAATAACCCACTGGCATAAAAATTTCAAAAAATTCAAACCCAGATATTCCAAGGGAGCAATATATACAAGTATTGCTATTCAGTTTAATGTCTAACATGAGTATAAATTTTGCACACCAGATGCCTAAATTAATGTAACATGAAGGTAGAAAGTCAGGGCCGAGCAGGTGTAAACGACTCCGCTGGGACCTTCGCCACAGAATACGTGATGTGGAGGAAGGTGTTTATAGCTGCTGGGGTTGATAGCATACGTTGACCCTGTGAATTCGGATTACTCATGATTTTTTGGTTGCGGTTGAATTTTAAATTACATTAAAAACTATGTAAAATATTTTTGTTTGTGTTTGTTACAGATAAAGACAAATAAAAAAATTAACTTAGTACTTAGCAGGTAGTTAAGTCTGCTAGTGTACAGTTTATTTCTACCTTATGTACAGTGAAACCTGGATAATTCGAACTTGTATAATTCGAAATCTTCTTTAATTCGAATATTTTTCTAGGTCCCTGGCATTTTGTACCTGAACAATGCTAAAAAATCGTGGATAGTTCGATTTTTATTTTGGATAATTCGAATTTTTAAGTTCCAAATTAAGATACATCAATTTCATTCCACGACTGGAAATAGTTTAAAATTCATTGGAAAACACGTTTTACTACGAAGTTCATTAACAAATTAACGCCAGACCTATGGCGTGTCAGGATATGGTCAAATGACTCATCCCTTCCACCTCCCAGGCTTCCCACCCAGCCCCAACATCGCTTGTAACTCGACACCAATAATGTAAACTACACAGTACAGAACGCTGACTGGGTTCGGAAAAGGGTTGCGCTCGCCGTGACAGCGCCACTAGTCTTTTCGCGCTTGATTCTGTGTAGAACGGCTCCCGGCAGACGAGCCATGCGCCAGACCTGATGCGCAGTTTTCTATGTCGACACAAAGGCTACTCAACACTGCGACCCCCTTCCCTCCCCCCACCAGCCAAACTAACTTCCGAATTCCAGTGCAGCATTCCCTTGTTTTCGATCGTCATTCAAACAAAGTGTTTTTTTTTTTTAATTTGTGCAGTGTCTTGTTTAAGTGTTAAAAAGTTTTTACATAACATTAAATAAGTGAAGTGACCATGTCGACAAAATCTCGCACCTATAAAACACTCACTTTGGCGGAAAGTCAATGAGCGTGCAATTGTCAATGTTACACGAAGTTAAGTTCAGAAGTAGCAGAACGTACTGTATTTTTTCTAGCAGAAATGTTTCTTTGTATTATCGTACGTCACGTCGTACGTACTTTATACTTTAGGGTAGTTATTTCTGTTTTATGATTACTGATTTTGAACCCTTGTAATTAGCGTTTGTTGATGAATTTATTCTTTTAGAGTGTCAATTTCATAAAAAGGTTAAATTCACAATGTGAAGTTTTAATGTTTTGGCCTCATTCTTTAGAAGTTCTTTAATTCGAATTTATGGATAATTCGAAGTTTTTAGCTGGTCCCTTGAGGTTCGAATTATCCTGGTTCCACTTAAAAGTTCTTATTTTCCAGCACATTTAGTCCGCTATAAACGAATATCAGATTTTTCTTCCACTTCATCGGTTCCAAAACAATATTATATTTACCTAATGATACCGTTTAGTAAAACTACGAGTTTGTTGGTTGAGGAATTGGTTAGTAACTCATAAGACTTATTTTAATCTTAGAAATGATAAACCACTGCAGTTGCTACTTGAATTAGAAGATCTAGGTCAAAAATAATTTATACTTTACGTAGATGCTATCCTCAAATTAATATTTTATTGCGAAAGGTATTTTGTAATTGTCACAATATACAACCTCGAAATGGATTAAGGTCACTGGACCAGAAAAAGCCATTGTTCCAAGGTGTCCCAGAGGAAATAAAGAAAGTATCACTGAACTTCTGCAACGGTGGTGCAAAATGAAATTTAAATATTCATATCTTTCTTATACCGTATTTTCTCGTCCTATTTTCATTTGTCTTGTAATTTTAAACATTTCAATTGTGATCTTTAATAATTATTGTATACGTTGAGTTATATCGGTATTTCTATCATATATATATATATATATATATATATATATATATATATATATATATATATATATATATATATATATATATCTGTATATATAAAAGCCAAAACCCATTGACTGACTGACTGACTGACTGATCACAGTTTCTCAAAAACTATAAGGCTCAGAGCCATGAAACTCGGCACAAATATTCCTTACAGGCTCTAGATGCGTACTAAGAAAGGATTTTGCAATATTTTGTCTCTAAAGGCCTAAATATGATATATTATAAAATACAATATGGCGGGCACTTTTAGCTTTCAAAGCTTAATTTCTCAAAAACCACAAGACTTTGGGCCATGAAACTTGGCTCAATTATTCTTTATATGCTTTAGATGCAAAAAAAGAAAGGTTTTAAAAATATTCTTTCTCAGACGGCTAAAATAGATTATTTCAAAAAAAATTAAAATGGCGGCCATTTTAGTTTTTTCTAACTATGGATGGGAGTCCTGTAGAATATTTTCAGGGAGCAGAAAAGGTACGAGAACAAATCTACTGAAAGAATAAAATTTCAAAATTTAATGAGAAACGTTTTGGGGAAATAGATATTTGGCTAAGATATTTACCTACTACTTTTTCTTACAGTTTTTGGTTTATTTTCAAAAACGTGCTAAATTCAGATTAATCTCAAGTCGAAAATCCATCCTTAGTGTCATCTTTGTTTAATATTCCGGGTTAACCTCATTCTCTGTATTGGGAAATTGGAGGAAGTTAATTTATACCATTCGCTAATCATGAGGGGAACATGTTTAGAGGAAGCGTTACATTTTCTCATTTTCATCTAGAGTAGAATCATCAGCTGCATCTTAAGGGATTAATTGCACGCACATGACCCAAATAAATCAGTTCATTCGTTAATTATTCCTAAGAATGCACAAGGCATAATATAATTGAATTAAAATGAGCTATCCTTTCAGCGGGCGAAGCTGCGGGTATATCTGCTAGTTTAATATAAAAAAGGCAACCAATTATAAAATACACATTTTAATTAGGGCAAGAGTATATACATTGAATAGTACCGTACTATGTAATAACTAATGGAAATGAATCATTTTGTAGGAATAATACATATTTTTTGGGTAAATTATCATTTTTATTGTGCAAAATATTTATAGTAGTCACAAGTTTAAATATATGCCAATGATATTAAAACTTTCACACCGAAGGTTTACAATCATACACCTTAGTTAACATAAGTGTATCCTTAGTAAGGACAAGAATATTAAACAGATAACGTGAAAAAACATAAACCATTCGCTCTTTGTTAAGTGGTAATTATAATATCAGTAGTACTTAATGAACCATCAAATTAATCATCCCGGTATTCTTCACTATTTAAAGTAGAACATACTATGTTCCTTACAGCTAGCTGATGTATTCTATTTCACTTTACCGTATCCATAGGGCATATAGAGGTCTCTCTCTCGTTCTTTATCACGTTGTCGAATGAAAATAATTTGTCCCTTTGCATTTTTCATTAATAAGAAAAGTAAATTAATAAATGTTCAAGAATGAATTTCAGTCTCCAGGAATAAAGAGAAAATGAAAATAAGAACTCACATACTGTACTAAAGAAAACGACAAAACACATTCAATACATCTGCAGCGGACTGAGTGATATGTTAGTGAACTGTCCACCCCTCGCCCTCTTCACAGCAGACTTAACCGGCTGTAAAAAGTTAACTGACTGCTCATTTAGTCTTGGATTTATGATGGAGTCATTTTTCGTAATTTAAGTCTTTGCAAACTTCACCTTACTGATGCGAGGATGGTTATGTATGTATACTTTATTATTAGTATTTGTGACTGTTTTAGATGTCGTAGTCAGCTTATGGTTATTGTCTAATATGAGAGGGTCAAAACGCTCAGAGTTAGTCCTAATTTTATTTCGAATTGGAGGTCACCCATTGGTCTAAAACATGGCCAAACATTGAATCCAAAGCCAAAAACCCTTGTTAGGGGGTTTCTATCGCTTCAAACAAATGTCAACACATGTGCGATATATTGATACTTTAGGTGTACTCATCCTTAGATACAGGTTCACAGTAAGAAATTAGAATTTTAGAATCTATTGCTGTTTCTGGAAACATAAATAGGCAGTCAAAAGAACGGTCACGTTCGAGTTGAAAGCTCTACAGTGAAACTTAATTAGAGAATGCACTCAGCGCCGTGCTGTTCCGGAGAAAACATCTTCATCTCCTTAATCAAAGATGTGGAAGAAATTAGTGCAGCTTTGTGCCGGGTAGAAATTAAACTCGTGCGATTCCTTTAATATGATGTCTTTACCTTGAAAAGAGTTTAACGATTTCTTTCGTAGCTCACATATACAACGCCCAAAGATAAACGAGCAGGTTCATTAATAGGCCTATTCGTCGTGAAAATGCTAGAGGGCATTTAATGTTTTCGCTGTAGTAATGAACACTGTAATTGAAAACTATTATTTATTTTCAACCTAGGATTAGAAAACTAAATCCTGATTATTTTAGTGTCTAAAGCTTCTCTAACTTGAAATTAGGAGTCCTCTTTATGAAATGTAGAAATTACTATAGTAAAAGTTGAGTGGATCCTCTATCAGAAATGAATTACATTTTTGCTACACTGCTGTGGAATCATCTATTAATTTTCTATTAACCTAATTTGGTTACTACTTAGATTACATAACCCACTTCGTAGCTAAAACTGATAAAAACAATCGATAAAACCATTTTACTCACACAGGATTAAAAAAATATTCCATGTTAATGGTTTGTTTTAGTTTTTGTTCAAAACCATTTTCTTATGACTACAAAATCAGTATGCTAAAATTCGGAAAGGTGTCAGCCTGAGACTGTGTGCGTGGTTTGGTAGTCAAAGTTGGCTCATTAGGCTTTCGTGTCATTAAGGAGGATCGTGACTTTAGAGTTTACAGCGATTCTCGCGACACGACTCAAGCATCACAGCCGAAACCTTTCAAAGGAGTTATTTGAATACTCCCTATATAAAAGTTGAAAAGGACAACTTATTTAGTCTTTTATGTATATATCAAAGGGTGTTTCAAAGATTACTTTTGAAATTCGTGTATTACAAAGACAAACTTTTCATTTTCTACAACATAAGCTTCTTAAGAAGAATCACACTCCCACTTCTTTAATATTACCACTTAATCTTGAACCTTTATACATAGACAACTGCTCTTAATAAATGTTTATGTTTGTAAGAAGAGGAGCTTTTTTAATGTTAGTTGTTGTGTATTAAAAAAAGTTGATTTTAAAAGCAAAAGTAAATCCATTTTAGGACTCTTAGTACGCCGGAGTGCTAGCTAAATTACTGTACCTTAAATACAATAATCAAGTTTAGTTTAGTTGCAAATTGTTCATGTATGAAGGCTAGTGGATGGGTCCAATCATGTCCTCTCTCCTTTGTAGTGGCCCATGGTCTGTGTATATATTGTCAGGCTTGTCGTCTCTAGCCCTCCAGCACCTATTGTCCTTGTTCCTTGTCCAGTAGTGACAGTGTTGTCTTGTTTAATTAAGCAGATGCTATAAATTATATAACAGGAATGGTCTAATTCTAGTAATATATTTACTAGTAAGCCTAAGGGATTGAGAATTTGTATATTTATTTTATTGTTTGATTGATTCTCCATCTTACCTTAACTGCTGAAACGTTATCTAGTCTTTGGCAGGGACGTAGCCTGTGCCATGGAACGAAATATGTGCATATTATTTTTATTGCAATAAGTAATATCCTCATTTAGGATGTAAATTAACAAATATAATTCTAGGAAGACGTTAATACAGCAGACTATCAACAGAAAGAATAGTTGTTTTCGATTATTTTATGGTAGACACTTAAATAAAAATTTCATCTTAGGTTACTTATTTGCTTTAAACCCAGACAATACTAAACTAATTACGAATTCCCTTTTATGAAACAAAGATCATAACATTTTTGTTCTACATTTTACGCAACGTAGACTTAGAAAGATTCTTAATCAGTGTAAAACACTATAATCCTATAGTACAAATAAATTTGATCGGTGTAATATTTAAAGTTACAACAAATTGACTAACAAGCATTTGTTAAAATATTGACGATTCATTTACGTTAAAGAATGGAAAAATTATAATATGATTGTAAGAAATAATTTCTAATACAAACTCTGAGGTATTTTGTATTTTCTTATCATTATAAATCTTGAGTTATTGCTATTATTGCTGCAGGCTTATCTTTGGCGAACACTTTGGTCGGTTTAACTGGCAAAGTTCTACCAATTGCTGAGTAAATATTTGATAAGAAAACTTGACTAGATATTAAAAACTCTTATACATTTAGCTTCTGCAAAACATGAATTATATAAATAAAAATAAATAACATACCTTCTAAACTTTCTTTAACGCATTATATTGAAGCATAATAAACAATATATACATTTGTTTACAAATGATATGTTTAAGGTCCAAAGCAGTATTGTATTCTATTTTAGATTATGTGTAATTATTTAAAGTATCTGAAACTTACTTAATTGGTGATAAAGATTATGAAAGAGATATTACATGATAACTATTTAAATTATATGTATACACTTAAGTTTTTATCGCATGAATAATTTAATTTTAAAAGTTGACGGGAAAACTGCTACGAAATCAGACTATCAAACTGACTCAGAAATATCTATGTTTATTGATGTCTGATATGCATACCTTTGATTCCCGGATAAGAAACAGAATTTCCTACTACATCCTTTGAATAAAGCCCAACGTTCAAAATTGTACAAAGAAGGAATCTAGCCTGTATAATATAACATCATTATAGATAAGATTTTAATATAATATTTCAGATTTCAGATTAAGATTATTTAAGATTATGGTTATCTGGATTAAAATTATTTAAGACTTAGATCAGATTTGTATTACTAAGAGAACAAATTTTAATAAGCAATATTAATGCTATGTATCAAAACGTTTATGTATCAAATAATAATTTAATAATAATATAATGATATGTATCGAAACGTTTATCCTCTCCACATTTGTTACAGAAAACAAGTGACAGCAGAAAATTGGGATTTGGACATGTATTGCATATGACATGTTATTTAGTAAGTGTATAGAAACAAAAGAGAACTCTGAAACGTATAGGATGAAGGTGTGAGCTGTCTCTAACAGCTTCTATGAAACTAAACTCAACGTTGAAGACAATATTTCTACGTCAGTCAATTATAAGACAAAATAAGACAATCTTTAAATACTACAATATCAAAGATTTCAACAAACATTAAATTAACTAAAATCATAGAGAATAATATTGCTGAACTAAATAATTTCTTCGGAGCATACTCCGAAGAAATTATTTAATTCAGTTACCATTCAGTAACTAATTATTTTTACCATTCAGTTTCAAAATGGTAAAAATCAAGTAACAATGTACTAAGAATGTGTTCATTAGCATCTTCAATTTCTTTTAAGATTGTAGGAAAAGAAGTCGCAAACTCAAATAAAATTATTATTCATTACATTCGAGTACATATTCCTATGAGTCTTATTTTACCAAAAGAGAAAGAATTAAGAAAGAAAAAATTCATATACAAACAAAAAAAAACTACAAACATTACAAATATTAGATAATAAAATAGAAGGTATAAATTTGGGTAGGTAGGTGAACAAAAATTGACGTAGAATTCACAATACTCATACGCATTTATAACAAATAAATAAGTAGATACTTAAAAACAACACCTTAAAATACCTTATTACATTTTTCTTGCAAATGTAAAGTACTGAGTACGTTAATAAGAAGTATTTCGTTTACATATAAATGATACAGATAATTTGAAATATCAGTTATCGAATAAAAATATGCGGTTAAAAATAAGATGCACAACTCACTTTTATAAATTTAAGACTCCTCACTTAAAACAGCAGTATAAAATTGTATTTAGTGATACTGGTTGACGATGTCCCACTTCGCCGGGAAAAGGTAAACAAATAACTGTAAACAAAGACAAATGCATCAGCTTCTCAACCCTTCCCTTAGTAAACATATAACTTCACTTCACTATTTGTGGCCTTAGGGAAAATGTTATCAATGAACCATAATTTGTCCTGGGACTTTTTCACTGAGACCTTTCTTACAAGTATAGGGTTAATGGGAGTCAGATTTAGTGAGGGTTATATTAAAAGTTACGACTATTTTGGGCTTAATACATATAAATATCGAACAATTTTAAAATAGTATTAAAGAAAATGTTTCTTCTCTCATAAATAAGACTTTAAAAATGAAGAAAGAAAACACAGAGTAGGAATCGTAAATATGATTTGAGAATCCGCAGTGCTAGTTGTAACAGAGGCACAGGTGCAGGGCTGTCTAATGTGTACTTTGCAAGTGGTTTGTGCTCGGGGAAACGTAATGATCGCCTAGGGTCATATTTAGTTATTGAAGATATATTTAAACTGAATTCGAAAACATTTTATTTTTGCTTTTTTCACAGATGTTTATCTGTTGCTAAATACAAAACTTCAAAATAAGCAATGTAAAAATCATATTATGTTCATGGAAATCAAATTAGTACAATTAACAGGTTTCGTATGAACGAATCAAGTAAGGAAAAAATTGTTTACTTAAACCTCAAACAGTGGTATTCTCAATTCTTTCAACGTTATTTTTCAACAATAAATCGATTGAGAAATAGTTTTATTTCATTTTTGCACCATTTAATGTGCTTAAAATTTCAAAAGAGTGATTTTTTTCAACGTGAAAACAATAAAATAAAAATTCACCCCAACGGCTGAATGTCAGGGCTAAACACCTGCCATGAGCTCCGGATATGCAACAAGATAATCTTCAATGTCGGAGTTACCGTCAGTTCATCGTCAGCAATATCATTACCGGCTGTAATCTGACAGCTGACGACTTGTAAGCCCCCCACTACCCGCCTCAGCTGCTCTCCTCAAAACATTTTCTGGATACAGATGAAATCTGCAATATATGTGACTCAATTACAAAGTGCAGTGGGGTTAAGGTTGTGATAATAAAAAACTAAAAGTTAAAATATAACCTAATATTATTTTTTATTTATCGTAATATCCTATTGTAGTATCGAAAGACTTCCATACTTACTTTTTAAGACAACTTATTTCGTGGCAAAAAGACAATAAATATTCAGATATTGATTACGCTTAAGGTTATTTTATGATTGATACTTCTCCTACAGTTCTGAAACATTATTACAGAAATAACTTAGGTGTCTTGGGATGGAGGGAGGTGGGAAATTTAGCAGATAATAAAATTTTATGAATGTTAAACGAAACGGAAGAGCCATAGATAGTAGTAGTAGTAGAAGTAGTGGTGAATGGTAATAATAGTATATTTCGCAATAAAGGCCGAAAATGAGGTTTTGAGGGATCGAGATCGTGTTTCAAATTCGAAACGAAGTCGAGAATTTGAGATGATCGAGGGGTGCAAACCCCTTCAGCGAGGCGGGAACGCTATTTTTCACCACATTACATAATGAAATATATCATACATTAACTGATAATTTATTTTAAACACTTGAAAACAAAATTTTGAGGTTATTAGCGACGATACAACTTCTTTGACATCGTTTAAACAAATACAGCTACATAAAGGCCATGGTTTAAACGATACATCATGTGATTGCAAATATCCTATCTTTGGAACCTATTTAATAATTATTAGTTAGATTCTCTGTAATAACCATTATCATAAAACGTGAAAAATTAATTCTTTTTGGAGAGAAACTAGAAATAAAACAGCTCTATAAAGTAGAATAGTCCACAAAATATACATGATTTCACTTTATTACTTTTAATGTTTACTGCAGGAAGTAATATTTAGTTCTAGACTGTTATAATGAATTTACATTAATTACTTAAATGCAAGTGATAAATTCATTTTCGTATCGTGTGATTGCAATCATCTTATTCAAGGTATAATTTTTATTTGGAACGATGGTTTCGACATCATTGGCGAATCCTTTAGTTTTGCGTGCCCACGGTCATGAAAAATAAGGAATATCAATTTCATGAGCAGTGAGAGATGTCATGCCGTGCTCCTGTCCTTTTAGTCTGAGTGTTCTAGGGTGTGGCTTCAACTAATTTTACAGCGATACTTATCTTCTGAGCGATCCCTGTCTACACGAAACAATTTCACAACATGTAGAAGCTCTACTAAACTCATAAAAAATGTAATTTAATCAATACTTTCCAATTGTATGGCTGAAGGCATAATAGGCTGTTAAAGAATTTATTTTTATTTTAAACTCAACGTGGCAACAAATTTAGCCCAGTGACAACAAATTTTGATAACAATGATGAGGGCTTAGAAAACTTGAATATGAAAACGTGTACAAAAGTCCGACCACAGATAAAAATGAAAGTGGAGCATTCATTTTATTTATGTCATTCTATATATAGCCGATATAAGTTTGGCTAAATAGTAAGTAATAATAAATACAGATTGTATAAAACATTTATGTAATAACCATGCTTCATAAAAGCCTTGAATCCCTTTTAGTAAACCATGAATGGCTGATACAAACCGAAAACACATTTTATATCTATTTTCTCGGAGCATAATACTAGCTCAATACATCTGAAGACTACGTTTGAAAACTACGTTTGATTACAGTTGAAGACTACGTTTCCCGGAAATTGCGATCTTGCTCGACAGAGTACCTTGTTTTTTTCAGCAATGGGTTAGTGCTTCGGTTGTTTTATAAGCATAACAATATTGAGCAGTAGGTTCCAAGTCCAAATCTAGTTATTAAAGAGGTAAGTAGGTGGTCAATTAGTATTTGTGTGAAACGGATATCTTGAAATATTTAGGAGAGCTGATTAAAACTTTTATCCAATAAAAATATTAAACATATTAAAAGCCTCAATAAACCTTTTATTGATAAAACAACTCTCCCGTATATTATCGTTTTACTTAAAGACTTAATGTACATAAAAGACTGACTGTGAACACTGAAGTATAAATACAGACCCATTTCTTATCCAAGGTATCCACACCGATCGAGGGAAACTTCAACCATTATTTCTACATTAAAATGAGAAGCTAATTAAGCCAACATTATGTTTTTCGTAATGCCACAAACAACTTCGCAATAACAAAATACGAAAAGCTGCTGTACAAGGAAAAAGAAAACAGTGTTTTTGTAGAACAAACAACAACAGAGCGGAGCCCCCTCTTCTTGCATGGGAATGTTATAATGCCGGCGACAACGGTTGGGTTTAATAAAAACACGGCCGTGCCCGCGGCGCCCAAACAAATACGCCACAAAGTGACAAAGCTTATTCAGAGAGGATTGCGCACGTCACCGTGTGCAACGGGAGTGAATCTTTTTTCCAAAGCCAACATTTTTTTATTATTTCAAACAAATGTACTCGTTGAAACTCTGAGGTCGCTGGTTGAAAGACGGTATGTGGCGATGTTAATGAAATATGTAATTTCGAAAGGTGTGCCAAATATGTATCAAATATAAAAAAGTCTTCTGTATAATTATTTAGCCTTTGCTCAAGGAAAATGTTAGCGGCAGTAAATCAACGAAAGAGCATTTTCTTCACAGGATGAAGAATCAAGAACTTTATTAATGTTTAGACATACATAGATGCATTCGATTTTGTCTAACTTATAGTATAATAAATTCAATAATAATCAATTGGCAATCAAAAAGAACCTACATACAATTAGTTTAAGACATAAAACCATGGACACAGTTCACAATAAATAAATAGGAATAAAATGATCATCTTGTATTTCAATATAACTGTTCTCTATTGAAATGTAAAAAAAAACTTTAATCAAGCTATAAATGATAAAATAAACTAATAAGCTCTTTATTAGAGAGAATCATATCAAATAAATATGCATTGCTTGAACGAAGCATTCTTATTATAAACTACAAACGTGTATAAAAAACCGGATGGATTTGACGTAAAAAGGAAATTGTTGATTGCTGATTGCATTTGTTGATATGTATTTTCTCTAATAAGGATATAGATTTTCTTACATTATTATTTATATAATTATCTCATAATAATAGATGGAAACATATCAATGCAATAAGGAGCAGTTGATTCTTTAGTAAGGAATTGGATATCATCTTATTGCGGTGTATGGAACAAAACAAGATCATCTTCAATGTCGGAGTCAACGTTCATCGTCAGCTTTATCATTACGGTGAAATCTGACAGCTGACAACCTGTAAGCGTTATTGCTGCCTGTCTTGTGTGTTCGGCATTCTGAAAAATGGGTCTGGTCGTTTAATTTCATGAAAGCATTTTATAAAATGTAATAGAAGATATGGTTATCATATCGCTAAAAAAGAAAAGATATAAAAAAGAGTCCTTAGTAAAGTTTTTCTCTTAACAAAGACCATAATAGTCTTGAAATTGTAAATATTATAATTCTGTTTCAATTATACTTTTGTGAAATAAAATTTTCATTTGCAAGAAAATGACAACGAGGAAACCCATGATGACGTACAAAGTGCACACAACATAATCCTCGTATGTCCTATTTAATTTTTGGTTACCACTTCTTACTCTAAAAATAATTACGGTCCAATTGAAATAATTAAAAAAGAATAAGAATTAAAAAAACAAAGACATTTTCTGAAACACGCACATGACAATGTTTGTAAAAAAAATTCACAATGAATCAAATCAAACTAACAATTTAACTTCTGTATATTAATGAAAGTAGCAGATTCCATTAACTTTGCTAGTAATGGAACAAGCAGATTCAACTGAAAGAAAAAACTCCATAAGTATTTTCCAGCCACCGGAAATTAAGTTTTCGCTCTGATGATTCTCCGAGTTTAACTCAGTGCACGGTTAAATAAATAATATGTGGTTTAGAAAGTGAAATATTTTTAAATTTTACAAATTCTTAAAGTAAATTCATAAATTGTATACACTTGTCATCGTTGATGTAATTTTGTAAAAATTAATACATTATATGAAAGAAATTAACCCTGAATTACCTTCAACAATGAAATATTCAAGGTAGAGCTATGTTTGCAGGACAAAAGCAATTATGTTGAGTCGGCCGGAGGTGTTTTTAAAGAAGAATAATACCAGTCTTTTATTCAGATTTGATAGAGAGTACAACTGTCAGATATTTTATTTTTATTTGAACATATTGTAAGTAACAAATTTCACCTCACTCAATTCTTGTGTACAAATGAGTTGTAACTGTGCTCAATTCCACCTGCTCTGTGTGCAGATGCGATTTGCGTGTCTTCGCCCATTCATCAGCTCCTACTACAGGCAGGAGTATAATTACAGGGTGCTCAAATCTGAATGGAGACCAGTCGAGCGGCAAAGGAGTGGATTAAAGGCCACTTTGTTTTATCACTTAGCCTAGTTAACCTGGTAAACCGTTACACTAACGGTCCCCTAGCTTTTTTACTATTACATCCAAAAAGGTCTTTAAAGTAAATTACGTTATATTGATTGTTAAAGTATTAAACAATTTGAGGTTACAGTTGGAGGGCAGTTTTATTGAACCACATAAATTGCACTTATTTCCGTTTTTTGTGTGAATTTTACGTTAATGAATGAATTCAGCTTATAAATAAATAAGTGTATAGTGTCCATAAGTGTATATTGGCTAGTCTTTATCAATAAAATAATAATTCTATCGAAAAATTTAAACTTTGTGCCTTAACATTTAGAGACGTTTGACCATAGACGAAATAGACTTAGAATATAGTTTAAAGTAAATTTTATTAGGCTAGAACAGTTTTTTCTGGTGTAGGAAAAGGAAAAACTTAAAAAACGCTATTTTGTAATTAAAGTCTAAAATACTTGGGAAACTTTCAGTTCACTGATGGATACTAATAATAACACAAATGGATGGGACAGATTTTTGCCAATGAAAACTGAACAGCTCAAAAGTGAAATACGACACCTGAACCAAATTCATCACCAGTATCACAGATGAATAGCTGTATAGATTGGCAACCTAATGCATTTTTTCTTGCCCGTTTTTTACCGGTGTCAAGTTTTTTGGGCTGTCATGCCACCCAAATTGCAATGGTATATACGTTTTTTTTACCTATGTCCTTTGGGATGTAAAGATTTGATTTTGATGAAATCATACTTTGTCGCAATATGGGTGACAAAACAATTTAACAAACTTGACTTCGCCTTAAAAAACGTGTACGAAAAATACCATTAGGTTACCAACATGTTTAGTTCATCTGTGCCAGTACGAAAATAATATCTGTCAATTTTAGAACATGGAAAATAAATGTTGCATTTCCATTTCAGAAATAATTGTCATTAATAAATTGATCCGTGAAATTTCAGTAATCCCCTAAAATGTATTGCTTAGCTGTAATAAAGTTAATACTTTACTGTCTAAATTAAAACTTCATAACCCACTGGTATAAAAATTTCAAAAAATTCAAACCCAGATATTCCAAGGGAGCAATATATACAAGTATTGCTATTCAGTTTAATGTCTAGCATGAGTATAAATTTTGCACACAAGATGCCTGAATTAATGTAACATGAAGGTAGCAAGTCAGAGCCAGGCAGGTGTAAACGACTCCGCTGGGACCTTCGCCACAGAATACGTGATGTGGAGGAAGGTGTTTATAGCTGCTGGGGTTGATAGCATACGTTGACCCTGTGAATTCGGATTACTCATGATTTTTTCGGTTGCGGTTGAATCTTTAATTCTGGTACAGACTTATACATTTTTTTGGTTTTTTAGAGATAAAGATGAAATTGAAAAATAGGCTGAGTGGATAGGTAGGTAGGTCTGCTAATGAATAATTTTGTTCTATCATATATATTTATAATATCGTATTACGTTATCTCATTTAAATCGCTTTAAACGTAATATCAGATTTTTCGTTCTTTTCATCTGTTTTGAAATATTAAATTTACCTAATGATAACTTTTAGTAGACCTACGAGTTTGCAATGTTAAAGTTTACTCGAGGCATTGGTTAGTGGCTCGTGAGACTTGTTTTAATCATAGAAATGATAAACCACTGCAGTTACTTCTTGTATGAAGAACATCTAGGTTAGAAATAAATCAACTAATCATAGTTGTGAACGTGAAACGAGGACTTTAAAAATAATTTTAAATTATGTCAGACAAATAAGTGAGAAGTTAAAAAAATGTATTGTAAAGTTTGCAAGTATAATTTTCGATACTGTTTTAACTTTTTTAGGCTAAGAAGATGTTACTGGTAAATTGCAATGAAAAATTTTGTTTCTAAAAACTTCCTCGTAGATTTTCGTGCGCTACTGTGCCTTTCTATACAGTAATAGCCGGTTTTAGTTTTATTCAGCTTGATTATCTTCAAGTTTTATTGCTACAATAATTTTTTATCGCGGAATTTTTAATAGCTATTTATAATTTAAGAAGATGATATCGCTCAAATCAAGCTTTTATTGCGAAAGGTATTTTTGTAATTGTCACAATCTACAACCTCGAAATGGATTAAGTTCACTGGACCAGAAAAAGCCATTGTTCCGAGGTGTCCCAGAGGAAATAAAGAAAGTATCACTGAACTTCTGCAATGGTGGTGCAAAATGAAATTTAAATATTCATATCTTTCTCAGACCGTATTTTCTTGTCCTGTTTTCATTCATCTCAAGAAATCGTGTTATAATATTAAACATTTCAATTATGAATTATAACAATTGTTGTATACATTGAGTTATATTGGTTTTTCTATTTTTAATATAAATTTTTTCGGATGTGAAAAAGGCAAATAACTATAAAATAGTACCGCACTTTTTTACTGATCCAAACAATGTAAAAACTAATGGAAATGGTCCATTTTGCAAGCATTGTATATATCTTTTTAACAAATTAGCATTTTAATTGAATAAAATAAATTCTTACAAATATAAACATAAACCAATTATACTAAAAATTCATCATGAGGCTGAATGTACTATAGTTTACAAACATACATATCAGTTAACATGTGTGTATTCTCGAAAGAAAATAATATTGAAAGTTAAGGTCAAAACAACATAAACCATTTGACCTTTGCTATGTGGTAATCATAATATCAGTAGTACTTAATTAGCCATCAAATTAAATATCATGCCGATATTCTTTATCATTCAAAAAGTAGAACATACTATGTTCCTTACAGCAGTTTTTTTCTACCTCACTGTACCTTATCAATATGGAATATTGAGTGTCTATCTCGTTCTTTGTTACATTTTCGTATGAAAATAATTTGTTCCTTTGCCTTTTTCATTAATAAGAAAAGTAAATTAATAAATGTTTAAAAATGAATTTCAGTCTCCAGAAATCAAGAGAAAATGAAAATAAGAGCTCACACACTAAAGAAAACGACAAAACGCATTCAAGACATCTGCAGCGGACCGAGTGATATGTTAGGGAACTGCCCGCCCTTCACCCACTACACAGCAGACGTAACCGGCTGTAAAAAGTTGACTGACTACTCATTTAGTCTTGGATTTATGATGGAGTCATTTTTCGTGATTTAAGTCTTCAGCAAAGTCTCCAAGCAAACTTCAGCTTACTGATGCGAGGATGGTTATGTACATAAACTTTATTATTATTAGTAGAAACTGTTTTAGATGTCGTAGTCAGCTTATGGTTATTGTCTAATATGAGAGGGTCAAAAACACTCAGAGTTAGCCCTAGTTTTATTTCGAACTGGAGATCACACAGTGGCCAAAAACATGGCCAAACAAACACTGAATCCAAAGATAAAAACCCTTGTTAGGGTTTTTCTATCGCTTCAAACAAATGTCAACAAATGTGCGATATATTGATACTTTAGAAGTACTCATCCTCCGATGTCGGTACGCAGTAAGAAATTATAATTTAAGAATCTATTGCTGTTTCTGGAAACTTATATAGACAGTCAAAAGAACGGTCACGTCCGAGTTGAAAGCTCTACAGTGAAACTCAATTAGAGAAGGCACTCAGCGCCGTGCTGTTCCAGAGAAAACATCTTCATATCCTTAATCGAAGAAGATAAAGTCATTAGTACAGCTTTGTGCCGGGTCGAAATTAAACTCGTGCGATATCTATAATATGACGTCCTTACCTTAAAAAGAGTTTTACGATTTTTTTAGTAGTTTACATAGACAATGCCCAAAGACAAACGAGCAGGTTCATTAATAGGCCTATTCGTCGTGAAAATGCTAGAGGGCATTTAATGTTTTCGCTGTCGTAATGAACACTATAATTTGAAAACTATTATTTATTTTCAACCTAGGATTAAAAAACTGAATCCTGATTATTCGAGTGTCTAAAGCTTCCCTAACTTGAAATTAGAAGTCCTCTTTATTAAATGTAGAAATTACTGTAGTAAAAGTTGAGTGGATCCTCTTTCAGCAACGAATTATATTTTCGCTACACTGCTATGAAATCATCTATTTAGCAAGTATGTGCTTATCAACTGCGAAAATTCATCATTATAATCTTTACTACGCAACAAACTAATTTTATTTTGTCAACTTAATGTTTTCTTAGGGCTTTTTCGATAGAAACAAACAAGTATTTAATATGGCGTAGCGAAAAGTATTGGTCAAAACACGAGTGAAAGTGATCTGTATATTTTTGACCAAATGAAGTACTCGATAAATCTTCAAGTTGAAACATATGGTCTGAAAAATATTCAATCACTCACCTTCCACTTTTGAAATCGGTAGTTTAGCCAAAATATATGTATAAAAGTTATATTTTCATATTCTAAAAGAATCCAGCTAAAATATGCAATCAAAACCTGAAAATGTGAAAATTTGACCTGGACTACTAAAAAGTGCCATACTGAAAAATTTTCCTTGGGAAGTTAAGGTCCCTTTTCCTGTGGACGGTCAAATTAAAAAGAGAGAATATTCTGTTTCGTAATAACATGTAATGATACGTTTTAATGTGGCCAGGCAATAAATTGAAATATAAATGCACAACAGTAATTCCAAAACTTTTTAAAAACTATAAATATTTTAGGGAAATCTGAATTAATTGATATTGGTTAAAGCACTTTCGCAATATTTAATGGAATGACAAAAACATCGTTGACAAAATGTTTACTTGCGAGTAGTTCTACTATAAAGTTACGGCTTACGGCTAAAAGTATTGATAAATATTACTCAAAACGAAATCATACAAACTGCAAACAAACAATAGTGTTAGGTGGTGCGATCGGTTGAACTCGAGTTACGTTTATGCAGCCAGAGATTATCTGCCATACTATCGCGTGGTTAAATCCATTAGTCTTGACTACAGAGTGGTTGACAGGCTAAGTACAGGGCGCTGCCTGCCTACATCAGAAGCTATCAAACTTGAGTCTGCAAACATACATTAGGGCCCATTTCATTGCTTTTAGGCTAGTCAACCAAGAGTCAAAATAAGCCAAACATTAAACTAAAGGTAATAGAAGTGAAATATAATACATTTTGTCAAGGAAGTGGTCTATAATATCATACAAAAAATTGGCAAAGATCGGAGTGGCGAAAAGTCACCATTTCGGAAAAAAACATCCGCCATATTGGGTTTATGTAGAGTTTTATTAAAACCACAATAGTTTTACAAATAATTGTCGTATAACTCTGCGGTTTGCTTTAAAAGCTTCCTCAATAACTTTACTTTAAGATAATAACAACTTTTATATCATTTAAATATTGTTTTCTTTAAATGAGACAGTTTTAAATTGAAACAATACCAAATTCCAATGTTTTTTTTCGTAAGGCTCACATAAATCCAATATGGCGGATGTTTTTTTCCAAA